>PISX010023578.1:0-29529 GCA_004024625.1 Mellivora capensis
TTGGTGCAGCCACTCTGGAGAACAGTGTGGAGGTTCCTCAAGAAGTTAAAAATAGAGCTTCCCTATGACCCTGCAATTGCGCTACTGGGTATTTACCCCAAAGATACAGATGTAGTGAAAAGAAGGGCCATCTGTACCCCAATGTTTATAGCAGCAATGGCCACGGTCGCCAAACTGTGGAAAGAATTTGTGCAGTTTTGCATATTCTCACTAGGTGTGGAACTGAGGACCCTCTTATGTTAGGTCTACAGGAGGAATCTCAGCCCACCTCTTGGCTCAAATTATCTTATTAAATCTGAAATTCAATTTCAGATGGTATTAGTCAACTCAGGCAGCTATAACAAGTAGCATAGACTGGGTGGCTTAAATATCAGAAATTTATTTTGTCACAGTTCTGAGAATTGGGAAGTCAAAGATCAAGGTGCCAGTAGGGATGATGTCTGGTGTGGATTCTCCCCCTTGGGTTGCAGGTGGCTGCCTTCTCACTTTGTGCTCATATGGCCTTTCCTCGGTTCATTTGTGGGCCACTAGCAGGGAGGAGAACTCTCTTGGTGTCTCTTCTCATAAGGGCTCTAATCCTATCTGATTAGGACTTCATTCTTATAACCTCATTTAACCTTAATTACATCCTTATATGCCCTACGTCAAAATACATTCATATTGGGTGCTAGGCTTCAGCATAGGAATTTGAGGGGAAACAGGTTGCTTCAGGGGAGCCAGAAGCATTTCATCAAATGAAAGAGAATTTTTCTTGACCTTTAACATCTAATGAAATTTGCTTTGCTAGTTGTTGGACTTGGTTGGGACCTATAACCCTTTCCTTCTTTCTTTTTTTTTTTTTTCCTTCCAGAATGGGAATGTCTACTCTATGCCTGTCCTACCATTGTATTCTAGAAGTACCTTTTTCACTTTCATAGGATCACAGCTAGAGAAGAATTTTACCTCATCCTGAATCATAACTCAAAGCTTATCCACATCTGATTTAGAAATTTAGGTAAAACTTTGGAATTTAGATTTGATGCTGGAATGAGTTAGGACTTTGGGGCTGTTGATATAGAATGAAGGTATTTTTGCATGTGATAAGGACATAAATTTGGGAGAGCATTAGGGGTGGAATGCTGTGGATTGAAATGTGTAGCCCCCAAATTCATATATTCAAGCTCTAACTTGCAGTGTGACTATGTTCAGATATAGGGCCTGTACGGAGGTACTTAAGGTTAAACGAGTTTGTAAAAATGGGTCTTGATCAGACAGAATTAGTATTCTTACAAGAAGAGATACCTCAGATCTCTCTCTCTTGCTCTCCTTCCCACCACCACACCAACAGTGTATACACAATGAGAATAGGTCATGTGAGTACTTAGCCAGAAGGCAGCCACCTGCAACCCAAGGGGAAAGCCCTCTCCAGACATCTCCCTGCTGGCACATTGATCTTGAACTTCTCAGCTGCCAGAACTCTGAGAAAATAAATTTCTGTTGTTTAAGCCCCCCAGTCTGTGGTATTCTGTTGTTGCAGCCTGAGCAGACAAATTCACAAATCAAAATGACTTTTGGAGAACTATGAATGACCACCTCATTACTTCAGCTGCCAAAATAGGATTTTGTATTCTCTGGGAGAAGATATATAAAGCAAAGAAACATTCCAAATTGAATATTCTTCAAATTTCACTGATTTCCAATAGTGTCTGCTATGAAATAAAATGTTATGAGATAGAAAAAGTAACAAAAAATGTGACCTGCAATTAAGAAACCACACACAGAAACACAAACAGAAGATCCATAGATGACCCAGATAATGTCACTTGCAAACAAAGACATCATCATAACTATTATAAATATGTTCAAAATTTTACAGAGACATAAAAAAAAGTGATAGAATGGAAAGGACTAAGATGCACTTCAACAGACGAATGGATAAGGAAGATGTGGTCCATATGCACTATGGAGTATTATGCCTCCATCAGAAAGGATGAATACCCAACTTTTGTAGCAACATGGACAGGACTGGAAGAGATTATGCTGAGTGAAATAAGTCAAGCAGAGAGAGTCAATTATCATATGGTTTTACTTATTTGTGGAGCATAAGAAATAACACAGAGGACATGTAGAGATGGAGAGGAGAAGAGAGTTGGGGGAAATTGGAGGGGGAGATGAACCTTGAGAGACTGTGGACTCTGAAAAACAATCTGAAGGTTTTGAAGGGGCAAGGGTGGGAGGTTGGGTGAGCCTAGTGGTGGGTATTTTGGAAGGCACGTATTTCATGGAGCACTGGGTGTGGTGCATAAGCAATCAATTCTGGTACACTGAAAAGAAATTTAAAAAAAAGTGATGGAAATAAATGGACAATGAAAACTGTCAAAAGGCACCTGATGGAAATCATAGACCTGAAAAGTATCTGAAATACAAAATATTTTGGATGAGTTTAAGAGCAGAAAGAACAGTATAGTAAAAATCACCAGGTTAATAGGAATAATCTAAAATGGGAGTTTAGCAAGAAAACAGGATGAAAAACATTTTACCTGTGGCCTGGGGGACAATATCTAATGTGTATATAAACTGGAGTTCTGGAAGGAGAGGAGAAAGAAAATGGGGTGTGGAGGGGATGCTTGAAGAAATAATGGCCTAACATTTCCCTAACATTTGTTAGGGAAAACATTAAGCCACACATCTGAGATTCTCTGCACACCCAAGCAGGATAAACACAAAGTAAACCACAAAAAGACACCTCATATTCCAACTGCTGATAACCACAGACGAATCTTCAAGGCAGTTGGAGAGAAAGAGATGCTTTATATACTGGAGAGCAACAAGAAGAGTGATGGGGGACTTCTCCTCAGAAACAATGTGAGTCAGAAGAAATCAAAATGACACCTAAACACTCAGCCACCCTGTAATTTTATACCAAGCTAACAGTCCTTTAAAAAATGGAAATGAGAAGATATAGGCATTCTCAGATAAACAATCCAGAATTTGTCACTAGAAGAACTGCACTCACTATTCAAGAGAAATGACATCAATTGACTTGAACAGCACAGAAATAGTAAGCCTTTGAGTAGATAGAGATGAATATTTTCTTCAAATTATTTAAAAGATAACTGGCTATGGAAAGCAACCCAGTATTTTATTCAAAGAGTTATATGATAATGTTAAAATAAAATATATAACATCAATAATTCTAAAGAAGACAAAGGGTAAATGGAATTATACTGTTGTAAGATTTTTACATTATGCATGAAATAACATAATATTAATTCCAAGATCTAAGTCTGTCCTAACATGTTGCAACTAAGACTGGGGCTAAAAAACCAAGGCCTGACCTTCATATTGATAACAGTATATTTCTCCCAAAAGACCCAAACAAAGCGTATTTTGAAGGGCTGCTGATGTTAGAGCCATGGCTTTGGGGTCAGACAGATCTGGGTTTAATTCCTGATTTCCCACTTTCTCTAATTAGTGTGTATATCTTCTTTGGTTATTTCACTTCTCTGAGCTTGTACCTTTATCTATAAAATGGGTAGAAGTGTGTCTACCTCATTGTTTCTATGAGGATTACTCCCAACTATGCAGCCAAGAATACTTTATCCAGCAAGTTGACATTCAGAATGGATGGTGAGATAAAGTGCTTCCAAGACCAGCAAGATTTAAAAGAGTATGTGACCACCAAGCCTGCACTACAAGAAATATTTTTTTCATTTTTTAAAAATTTCTTTTCAGCGTAACAGTAATATTAAGGGAGGTTCTATAAAAGAAGAAAGAACTCCCAACTAAAAACACATTTACCACTCTGTCAGCACAAAGTAGCCGTTCAAAATGGTAAGTGTTTGAAGTGCGATTCAGTCCTTTGGCAGGTCTCCAAGAGGGTATTTTCCAAATAAACGTGAGATGGAAGGTCCTATAATGAGGTAGGCACCCATACCTTCCTGCTGAAGAGGGAATTTTCTGGATCTCCATTTTGAGATTAGATTTATGGCCTTAAGTAAAGTATACCTCAGCAGTCCTCAGCTTCTCATGAAACCTTGGGTAAGGAACACTGCAAAGCTTGTCTCAACCAAAGTTTAAGCCCCTTGAACTTAAACTGCACCTGGATTGACAGACATGGCATACAAGTGATGGCCTCATCATCAGGTTCTGATCCTTGAAAAATGATGACAATTGGCAACAGGTTTTGCCATATGGCTTAACTTGGGAAAAAAATGGTTCTTTACCTCTTGTGAAAAATGGCTATAGAAATGAGTATCCGTACATTTCTGTGATAGATACCATCAAAACCTGAGCTGCAGTGTTATGGATAAATAATTTAGTGGTGTAATAAATTTTTTCATATCAAGGAACCTAAAGTGGTTTCCCGAGGGTATTTCAGTGTGGTCTATCTACATCAAAGTGACTAAAGAAATAATGTGTTGTACTAGTGGATTGACACAGCAAATCTCCATTCATTTTTGCTATAGCTTTCAGAGGGAACAAGTTCTGGATTAAGCATAAGCAAGTGAATCAGATAATGCTTTCCTCAGGAAATTCCTTTCAGTTTAAATATAACTAACTTTTAGCTAACCAAATAAATCTTTTTCACTTGGAAAGATTGTATTTATGCAACATGGTAAGGCAATAACTCATTCCTATGTTGCTTACAGTGTGATTAAAAATACTTAGAATATAATTATACTTTGGTCTTATAGATGGAAATATTTTGTGTGATGATCTGTGAGTAATTTTCTTTTCCTTGTCATCTTATTGAATTAGATGAGTTCCCACCCCCCAACCCAGACTGATTAAAAATAATTACTGAGCACCTAGTATATGCCAAATGCTGGAGACAGGAATGGATGAGACCTTGTCTCTTCCCTAAAGGAAGTTACTGAGAAGGGCAAGGAGCTTAATGAACAACTCAAAGCTGGAAGAAGCTAAACTTGGAGAAAGAAGACAGTGGAAGTTTCCCAGAATGGTGGTAATTAAGCTAATCCTAAATAGCAGCTAAGACAAAGGCAACGGAACAGTATTTCAAGAAGGAATGGCACTGGGAAAAAGGAATGTCAGACTTCAGTAAATTTAAGGAATGAATGATCATAGTTCAATTTAAAATTATGGGGAGATAGAGTTCAAAGACAACCTGATAATGGACAACCCTAAATGATTAGCTTTGCATTTTTCTTTTAAATTTTCCATGCAACAAGGAGCCAGCAGTGATATGAAATCATCAGACTCATGTTTTGGGAAGGGTCTTAGAACACCATGGCAGACCTGGAGGAAGATTCTCTGGGGATTTAAATAAGGTTTTAAAACTACAAAGCACTACACATTTATTGCTTGCAAATATTATCATGAGTGTTTTGGGTGGTAGGAGAGACTAGAGATGGGGCACTGGGGGCTGAGGCCCCACAGAACTGGAATGGAGGCTCTGTTACCCGGAGTGTTGCTCATGGTGCTAGAAGGAGATGATCAGTGTTTGCCCACAGAGTTTCTTTTCTTTTCTTTTTTTTTTATCCATGATCAAAAATCTTTATTTAGGTATAGAATGAACAGATCTCAGAATAATAAAGACTATATATGATAAGACCACAACATCACAGTCAATGGTGAAAGGTTGAAAACTTTTCTTCTAAGATCTGGAACAATACTGGTTACTCTTTCTTACCTCTCTCTCTCTCTTTTTTTTTTTTTTTAATTTCTTTTCAGCGTAACAGAATTCATAGTTTTACACCACACCCAGTGCTCCATGCAATGCGTGCCCTCCACAATACCCACCACCAGGCTCCCCCAGCCCCCTACCCCCGCCCCTTCAAAACCCTCAGGTTATTTTTCAGAGTCCATAGTCTCTCATGGTTCATCTCCCCCCCAATTTCCCTCAACTCCCTTCTCCTCTCCATCTCCCCATGTCCTCCGTGTTATTTGTTATGCTCCGCAAATAAGTGAAACCATATGATAATTGACTCTCTCTGCTTGACTTTTTTCACTGAGCATAATCTCTTCCAATCCCGTCCATGTTGTTTCTGAGCTGACTTTATATAACACCTTGTAGGTGAATGGTTAAGACAGAGGCACTCTATAAGTAGAACAAGTAGACTTAGGACCAATACATGTCAGTGAGTAAGTCACAGAAATTAATGCAAGAAATAACATCCAAGGTGGCAGAAATGAGAAGAATGTGGACCGATTCCAGAGGGGAGAGGCCGACAGCAGGGTGTTATTATAACATATTTAACCCCATATATATTCCTTTAAATGGACTAGGTCCAAATAGGCAGGCTAGGTGAGAGACGATGAAGGTGTGACCCACCAGAGACTCCATGAGGGTCAGAGAGGAGAGAAAAAATTCCAGATTTATTAGGGAGACTCAATAGCTTTTTATACAATTACTTAGTTTTCAGAAAAAATCCAAATTCATTTGCCCCAGATTAAAGACCGTTCCTCTACCTGCCTCCAGTCTGGGTCCAGTCTTCCCTCACCTATTTTAATTTGTGACCCTTTCTTTTAAACAACCTAACGTGACTGTTCTCCAGTCTTGATGTTTTTCTTTCCTCCTTGAGACTGCATCCACCCATCTTTTAGGACCATTGGTCAAGCTTAAGTCTTTCAAAGCTTCCACGATTTTTTGGTGTGTAAGCTGCAAATGACTGGTTGATATGGTACCTGAGATGTTGCACAATGATGCTAGTAACCATGGATGTAGCCGCTGGAGATATTTCTTTTTACAGAATGCTGGGATACTTTGGGATTTTGGAATTATGTTGCTTATTTCCATATTTGAACATAAAATTGTGTTTCGTATACATTTCTAATTAGGGTGTAAATGCTAGAGTAGTTTGAAAAAATATTGCTGTCTGTAGTTTGAATAGGTCATAGGGAGATGAGAGTTCATAAGCTGTGATACAAGCAGCCTTTGCGGTTAGTGGATTTTGTGATTTTTTTTATTGAGTATTTCCATTTGTTATGCTTATAAGGTCAGTTATGGTGGTAACACAAAGGTATGTTTTAATATTTAAGTTATTCTATTTTGGGAATATGAGCTATATGTGCAATTTACCAATTTTACCAGTTTATTGTATAAACAAGAGATTTGGCATGACATATTCTGTATATTTCAGGAAAAATGTCTTTAATGCTTCTTCTAGAACCCAATTTAACACAGTAAGCCCTGTGGTGGATGTCAGGCCTCTGAAGAACTGCTGGCATTTAGGAGTAAGGATACACATAAAGCCTGAGATACCAATAACGCTTGTACTGAATTTTAGCTAAGAAATAAAGAGAAAAAAAAGAAGAATCTGTAAGAATTAAGAAGGCACAGATTTCTTTCCAAAAAAAAGTCACAAAACTCATTACAGAATAGAAGAGAAAATTTAAATTAAAATGGCAATACTAGCATAGAGTACTTTCATAACATATATGTCAGAGTAAAATAAACCACATTGAGCACTTTTTACTAATTTAATTGTACATTTAACTTTGTATAATAGAGAAGTCTAAGTATATTTAATGAGTTCAAGCAATATATACCTTACCCAAGAAATTGGAATGTTCAAATATTTGTGTGGAGTTATACCAGATGAATATGAATAAATCTATATATGGCCAGAAACTTGGGTATTGAATGTTCTGGTTATCTGGTTTACCAAATGTCAGCATATTAGAGCTTTGAGGTAGGCAAGGACATTAAAACCACACTGAGTGTAATTTGACTCCTTGGATTCAGAAAGTACTTTGGTATCTTTCAGTGCTTCAGTGTTGTCATTATGAGCAATTACCATTTTTATATGTAGTACTTTAGACATACTAGGGCTGTCTGTGGCATTCTCTAGATGTTGCTTTTCTACAAAATAAATTCCCCATGTCAGCTTGAAAAACAAACAAACAAACAAACAAACAAGCAAAGAAACAAAAAACTGGGGCCCAGTGAGCAATGGGGGGAAAAAAAACCTACCAAAAAAAGCTACCAAACTCCTGGGGCCTTTTTTGAGGTTACTGTTTCCTTTCTTGTAATATATCTATTTGTGCATGATTATTTTCCCTGTTAGACTCTAAGCCTCTTTTTTTTTTTCCCCAGGGGTAATTTTTTTTTATTTCATTTCTTTTCAGCGTAACAGAATTCATAGTTTTACACCAATCCCAGTGCTCCATGCAATGTGTGCCCTCCATAATACCCACCACCTGGCTCCCCCAACTTCCCACCCCCCTGCCCCTTCAAAACCCTCAGGTTGTTTTTCAGAGTCCATAGTCACTCATGGTTCATCTCCCCCCCAATTTCCCTCAACTCCCTTCATATTTGCGGAGCATAACAAATAACACGGAGGACATGGGGAGATGGAGAAGAGAAGGGAGTTGAGACTCTAAGCCTCTTAAGACATGTACCGTGTCCCACTTCTCTTGGCATTATCAAATTCTGTTTTCTACCTCGTAGGAGCTTCATAAATATTTGCTGAGTAAATATAAGAAGGACCATCTTGGTAAAACATATGACCATTGATAACTTGAAGATTAGACATTGGGTAAGTGCCCAAAAGGACCATCTATATTTTGGATTAATTGAAAGTTGCATTGTCCAGTATGGTAGACACATATTGTTATTTAATTTCAAATTAAGATTAAATAAAAAATTTAAAAAATGTGTTCCTCCTTCTCACTAGTATATTTGAGGCACTCAGTAGACACATGTGGCAAGGAGCTAGGATATGGGCATTTCCAGCTCACAGAGAGTCCTACTGGACAGTACTGGTCAGGTTCCTGGTAACTTTGAGTTTCCAAATCTTAGTTCCTGAGCTCTGTCTTCAAACTTACTTTTTCCTGTGGTCACTCCATGTTTGATACAGGAAGGAATGATGTCTCACCTTTTTTGTTTCTATCGAAAACACTTCATGCATTTTGCATTAATTACAAAATGCTTTTAATTTCCCTGTGAGTTATATGAATGATTATATCAACATTGTTTCAGACCATAATAGGTGAAATTGTTCTACCTTAGAAGACCACTTGGGTTAAAAATTAAAACATTATTGTCTAATGCTTTCATCTGTCTCAATCCCCAAATTTGGCTTTTCAGATCTACCCTGTTTAGGATGCTGTTAGTTCATTTACTCTATTCAGATATTCTAATCTGGTAGTCTTAGATAAGCAAAGTCTCCCACTAGTTGTGCGCTTCTACTAATTTTATCAAGTCAGTCAGTTAGTTCATTTGTTCTTTGTTTATAAGCAGTTTTAGTGAGGTTTGAGGCAATAAAATTCATCCTCTTTGAATGTAGAATTCAATGGTTTTTAGCAAATGTGCAGAGTTGTGCAACCTCCAGGATAGTCTAAGTTTAGAACATTTGCCTCACCCTAACAAGATTCACTGAGCTCTTTTGCATTCACTCCCCATTCATAGCCCAGTCTCAAACAACTTCTAATTATTTTCTATTCCTATAGATTGCCTTTTCTTGTCATTTCATATCAATGGTATTGTGCAATATGTAGCCCTTTGTGTCTGGCTGATTTAAATTAGTCTAAAGTTTTTGAGATTCATCTATGCTTATAGCATACATTAGTACTGCATTCCTTTTTATTGTCAAGTACTATTTTATTGTATGGATAAACGACATTTTGTTTATCCATTCACCTGCTGATGGATATTGAGTTGTTGCCACTTTTTGATCATTATGATTAATGTACAATGATTATTTGAATACCATGTCTTTGTGTGAGCATATGTTTTTAATTCTTGGGCACATACCATCTGATTAGCTTTTCAAGAAACAGATAAACTGTTTTCCAAAGTGGCTGCACCATTTTACATTTCCATCAACAAGATATGGTCATTCCATTTCTCCACGTTCTCCCACATTCCTGCCACTTGTTAGTGTTTGACTCTCATTGTCATTGGTTTTCATTTGTATTTATCTCATAACTGATGATGTTGAGATATTTTATGTGCTTGTTGGCCATCTGCATATCTTCTTTGATAAAATGTATGCTCAAATATTTTGCCTATTTTAAATTCAGGCTGTCTTCTTAGTAGTGAGTTGGGAGAGCTCTTTATATTCTGGTTACGAGGCTTTTATCATATATAACGTTTGCAAATATTTTCTCCCAGTCTCTGGTTTGCATTTTCACTCTTGTGTTGTCTTGTCTTGTGTTCTCTTCTCTTTTTTTTTTTTTAGATTTATTTATTTGAGAAAGAGAGAGCGAGCTAGCAAGTGTGGGCATACAAAGGGAGAGGGGGAGAGAGAGAGAGCAAGAGAGAGAATCTCAAGCAAACTCCATGCCGAGCATAGAGCCTATCACAGGGCTCAATCCCATGACCCTGAGATCATGAGCTGAGCTGAAACCAAGAGTCAGAGTCTTAACCCACTGAGCCATCGAGGCACCCCTGCATTTTTACTTTCTTGATGGTATGTTTTGAATTTCAAAGACTCTTAATTTTTATGTAGTTTAATTTATATCATATTTTTGCTCTTGGGATAGAAAATTATTTAGGAAGAACATCAAAATATAAAAAGTAACCTATTTACCCATTTTAAATGCATTGCACTTATTCAGATTAAATTGTTTGATAAAAGTGAAAATTAATGTCTTTGGTGGAGATATTAATTTCATTAATATTTAAGAAACAATTCTGGGTACTTGTTCTTTAAAACAAGGCCTCCCTCTCAACAATATATAGACATATATCCTGATAGTAATTTCCAGGTAAGTTCTTTTTCTGCACTTTATCTCCTCATTTATGTCTTACAAGATGGGCAATATCACCATCACTGCATGTCCCTCTGTCCTCAAATTTACTTTTTTTTCTGGTCATTCCATGTTTGATACAGGAAGGAATAATGTCTAATTTTTTTGTTTGTTTCTATCAAAAACACTTAATGTATTTTGTGTTAATTAAAAAGAGCCTTTAATTTCTCTGTGAGTTCTGTGAGTAATTATACCAACATTGTCTCAGACCAGAGTGGGTGAAATTGTTTTACCTTAGAAGACCACTTTGGTTAAAAATTAATACATCAATGACTAGGTACAATGTCTGGACACTGTCATATGTATTTTATATAAAAAACTTTTCATTTAATTCAGTTAATTGTTAAGTGGATATTAGTATACCCCTCTCCCAGACAAAGAACACAAAGCATGAAATTTTAAGAAACTTACTAACTATTCAGCCATGGGCAACGGGTTGTGTGTACTCAAAAATTTATACTTTTCAAACTATTTATCCTTAACAAATCTATTTACAGCCTTTGAGGGAAAAAATGCTTATCCCATAACATGTTTATTCAAATATATTATGTACTTAAAATAACAGATTTTTTCTGAACCTAGAAGTTGAAATCACTCTCCCAAAAGTACTGTGATCTCAACTGGAAAAATATGGACAGCATTTTCCAAGCAATTAAAAATAATATCCTAAGGTGCTTTGTGATTATTAATCTATTGTATTGCATAATTTTATAAAGTAATTAAATGGTGTAATTTTGAAATGCTCATCTCATTTGTGGAATTCTTTATCATTTCTGATTTTGTTGCAATAAGCATGAAAAAATAGATGCTGGCAGTGTTAATAGACTTATTTTTAGAATTCCTAATAGATTAACACTGATAGCCTCATCAATCTGTTTGAGTGTCCTTGGCATTTATGGTTCTCCCTGATGGGTGGTATTTATAACTGTCTTAACAAGCAGTTCCAGACAAATCCTCTCTCACTTCAGTATTTTTAGTTTTTCTAACAGTTAATTCTGTATTTTAATATTTTAAAAGTTCTGTTTCATGGTTCATCATTAGTTGGTAAAATCTCTTGACTGTTCCCTTGGTGAAACGAAGATGTCTCTTCTCCCCACTTATCATCACTTTTATTTTAAATTTTCAACATTTATGTTCTTATTTGTAACCTTTATTAAGTCTTCTGTGTTTTGTCCAGAGGGAAATTCTAAAAGTTTAAATCAATATGGTGCATTTATTTTATTGACTAAGTAAAAGTGTTCACTGCAGAGCCTGAGTACCATGACTTAATTTGTTTCTAGTGTAACAGTTTGTTTTATAAGTTTTTATTTTAATGTAGCAATTTGTTTTCTTCCCCCTGTTGTTTCCAAAATTGTTTTAAAAAAAAGACCTAGCATTGTTTGTCTTTGTGATGATTTTACATTTTTCCAACATCTCAATAATCCTCTCCAAGCTAGGAACTCCATTCTTTGGGGATTTTGCTTCTGATGGAATTCTACCCTAGATGGCACCGACTTTTTAGCCTGCTTTCTCTTCTGCTCTCCTGGGGAGGATACTGAATCTCATTCTCTTTCTTTCTTGGTTTATCCCCTCATTTTATAGGACTATTTATTTAAGTAATTTCCTAAGGAAGAATTGGTGACAGAAAAATCTTCTGGATCCTTCCTGTCTAAAAATGTATTTATTCTTTTTTTCTTTTAATTAACTTGTAATGTATTATTTGTTTCAGGGGTACAGGTCTGTGCATCATCAGTCTTACACAATTCACAGCACTCACCATAGCACATACCCTCCCCAGTGTCCATCACCCAGTCACCTTATCCCTCTCTCCCAACCCCCAGCAACTCTCAGTTTGTTTCCTGAGATTAAGAATCTCTTGTGGTTTGTCTCCCTCCCTGGTCCCTTCTTGTTTCATTAAAAATGTCTTTATTCTGAGCTCACTATTGATTCATACCTTGTCTAAGATAAAATTCTAGATTCAAAGTCATTTCTGCTCTGAAATTTTGTAAGCATATCTGGTATGAATTTTGTGTTTAAAATCTTGCTTTAGTTAAAAAAGCAAATCTTTTAAATCTTTTTTTTTCAAAAAAAATTTATTTCATTTCTTTTCAGCGTAACAGAATTCATAGTTTTACAACACACCCAGTGCTCCATGCAATGTGTGCCCTCCATAATACCCACCACCTGGCTCCCCCAACTTCCCACCCCCCACCCCTTCAAAACCCTCAGGTGGTTTTTCAGAGTCCACAATCTCTCATGGTTCATCTCCCCCTCCAATATCCCTCAACTCCCTTCTCTCCATCTCCCCATGTCCTCCGTGTTATTTGTTATGCTCCACACATAAGTGAAACCATATGATAATTGACTCTCTCTGCTTGACTTATTTCACTCAGCATAATCTCTTACAGTCCCATCCATGTTGCTACAAAAGTTGGGTATTCATCCTTTCTGATGGAGGCATAATACTCCAGAGTGTATATGGACCACATCTTCCTTATCCATTCGTCTGTGGAAGGGCATCTTGGTTCTTTTCACAGTTTGGCGACCGTGGCCATTGCTGCTATAAACATTGGGGTACAGATGGCCCTTCTTTTCACCACATCTGTATCTTTTGGGTAAATAACCAGTAGCACAATTGCAGGGTCATAGGGAAGCTCTATTTTTAACTTCTTGAGGAATCGCCACACTGTTCTCCAGAGAGGCTGCACCAACTTGCATTCCCACCAACAGTGTAAGAGGGTTCCCCTTTCTCCACATCCTCTCCAACACACATTGTTTCCTGTCTTGCTAATTTTGGCCATTCTAAATGATGTGAGGTGGTATCTCAATGTGGTTTTAATTTGAATCTCCCTGATGGCTAGTGATGATGAACATTTTTTCATGTGTCTGATAGCCATTTGTATGTCTTCATTGGAGAAGTGTCTGTTCATATCTTCTGTCCATTTTTTGATATGATTATCTGTTTTGTGTGTGTTGAGTTTGAGAAGTTCTTTATAGATCCTGGATATAATCTTTTAAAAACCTTGCTTTAGTTAAAAAAAATATTGCTTAGTACTCAGTGGGCCTCTTCAATGTGTTTCTTTCATTTCTGCAAATTCTGTTCCATTAATAGTTGTTAATTTTCTTTCAGCCATTTTGTCTGTTCCTTATTTCTCAAATGCTGGTGCTCTTGCTTTAAACTCCTTTGTATTTGATAGTTTTTGCTAATAATATGGTTTCTTTCATTGTCATTTGAAATTTCTTGGCTTTATATCTACATATTTTTATGGAATATGTTGCATGTGGCAAATTCTTTTTTTTTTAATTTAAAAAGTTTCTATTCCTCTCATTGCTTTTTTATTATAGCAATTTGCTTTTTCCTTCTAATTTTTTGGATACAATGACTTCTGAAATTTATGTGTAGTGGTGCTGTATTGTGCTAGCCAGATCCCTCTTCAATCTGAAAGCATTCATTCCCTCACTCCCTCAGAGTGTGGCTTGCTGAGTCCCTCCCTGGGAATTATACTTACAACTCTGCAGAGTGGCCTGAATCCAGTAACTGATCCATGGGGGTGATAGGGTAGGATTGGAACCCATAGAAGTTGGCCCTTGCTTCAATCCCGGAAGTGTCAGAAGGGCCATCCAAGCTCTGAGCATCCCTGGAGCATCCCTGTCTGAGGCACCTGTTGCAATTGAGTCAAATGTCAACCTCTCCTTTTGTCCAAGTCTGCTGTCCAAACTTTCTTACTTCTTTCATTTAGGAGTATGTAAATCTTGCTCAAAGATTCTGTTTCCCATGGAGCCTGGCCTAAGGCATAATGTGAGAATACTAATTTGACGCTGTTGTTGTTTTAATTCTTCTGTTTTCTAAATGATATCTGTTTTCTTTAGTCATTTATTGTGTGTGTGTGTGTGTATGTGTGTGTGTGTGTGCAGTGTAGTGTACTTAAATTCTTGAGCACTATTATACATGCCACATTTCTCCTTAGATTTTTTTTTTAAACAAAATATATCCATTGTTGATGATCCTCTCTTCGTGTCATAGTGTTAAATCATCTTTTTCTTTCTTTCCATTCTGATAGTGTGTTCTTCAGAGGAACGGTAGGCTTACACTCTGTTGAACACAGTCCTCTGACTTTGGTTTGACTTTTAGTAGGATAGTCATGCTGCTGATTGTCCTTTGGGTAGCTGAATTTCAATTCTCAAGGATGTCATAAAAATGCCACACTTTCCCAAATTTCATAAGGGTTACCTGAGGAAGCTATGAGATGTAAACAAATGTGTCTGGTATAATCTATTTTGGGCTTTGGGACCAGATGAATTATAGCTATTTAATTGTGTTTCTGATATTTACGTAATCAAATAATGACTGTCTCTCTTGCATCAGAGCCTGAAAAAGGTACTGTGAATAAGCAAAAAAGGCAGAGTCTGAATTTATAGCCTAGTGGGAGAGACAAAAATAAGGGAGATAATTTTACCTAAAATAGAAAATGCTTGTTAATAATATGAGCTAGCGTGTATAGAGATAAAACTTACTGAGTACTTACTATGTGTGGGTTTCCTACAGTGTTTTACATTTATTAACTAATTAACATTCACAAAAAACTTATGATGTAGGTCTTATTGTCTTTCCCATTTTATTGATGTGGACACTGAAGCATTTGCCAGTAGGCTCACAGCTGGTAGGTGGGGATGTCAGGATTTAAATCCAGCCTGTGTAGCCCAGGCTCTATGACTTTTTAACTGCTTGGCTGCATGGTTTCTCAAGAGAGAGGAGGGAGAAATACACAGAAAACAGATGTCAGACTCCTAACAAAACTGGTGGTGATAACCTGAGCAGTGTTTCGTTTTGTTTTTATGGAGAGAAGGAGATTTGCAGAATTTTGGGCCCTTCATTGACAATTTTTTGGGAAAAGAAATTCCCATGGTGGAGTCACGGTTCAGAAACTATGCCATTGAAACAAATCCTTGATGGTCACATCACGCAAATGGTAGAGCTATGTATGGAAAAAAATCAAAAGATTTTACTGAATTTCTCTAAATAATTCTGATTATTATAGACCAGATAATTTTACAAGTATATTCAGATATCCTGTTACTTTCTTTTTTGTACCTTGCCTCTTTAAGAAGTGAGTAGTGAAGAAATATTTAAGGATAAAATATTCTACCCACCAGTTTCTCAAAAATTAAATAGAAACGACAAAATGATGGTAAAAATGTGGAAATATGAGAATTCATATACACTGGTGATGGGGCTGTAAATTCAAACTAAAATCATTTAGCATTTCTTAGTAATGAGAATATGCTAATTTTATTTACCAATCAAGGTTTTCTATACCTAGGTATACATCTTGAAGAAAATCTTGGATACAAACCCCAGGAGACACATAGAAGAGTATTCACATAAACTTGTTAACTGTTAAAGGAAAACCTTAGAAATGATGCAAATGCCATGAGAGATAGAATGGATAAACCAATCATGATAAATTCATAAAATGAGATAAGAAACAGAAGTGAAAATGAAGGAACCAAAGTTATACACACCAAGATAATTGAATTTCAAAAACAAAATATTGAATGAAATAGCAAGTCTAGAATTTATATATATACACATACATACATGTATGTATGTGTATATATATATATAATTTTATTTTTATGGAGTTAAAGACAGGCAGAATTAAATAATTTGGTTGCATTGTGAAAACATCTGGTAAAATTATAAAGAAAAACATGGGAAGGATGGAAACAAAATTCAGAATAAGAATTATCTGTAGAAGGGAGATGGGTTATAGGATTAGAATTTGATACTCCAGTGTCAAAAACATTGATAACACTTTAGAACTTAAACTGAGTGGTGCTGGGTGTACAGTTATTCCCTTTATTATTATCATTTAAAATATCATATATATTTTATAATAGTCATATATACATGATATATTTTATATCAAAAATGTAAGAAATAAAATGTTTTTAAAATTAGCCTTAGAATTAGATTAAGTAGCTAATATTTACATGAAAAATTAATATAACATTACTTAATACATTACTTCAAGTCATAATAGCAGAATTCCCTGAATTTTTTCAGATATAAAGTGCAAATAGGCTTTTCACTTAAATACAAATGGAAGGAAAAACTGCAAAGCTGGTAAAATTTTGTCCTTTCTAAAATGGAACTTGATTACTAAAGCCATCTGGATATCTGTGAAGTAAAAATCCTCTGTTGCCTTTGTTTTATTCTTCAAGATGTATGCTAAAAGAGCAACTAGGAGTTAGCAGGCAGGGAAAGTGGGAAGTACATTCCAGAAGGAAAGTGCAACATAGAAAGAATTCTTCTCTGATAACAGTTATGGTCTTGTTATCTAATGTGCTTTCCATGGCAGCTTTAACATAAGATGGACGAATTTATAAAGCCATTTTGCTAAATCTCTAGATGTTTTTAGTAATGATAAGTGTCAAATGCTAAAAATGCAAAAACATTTTTAGCACAGGCTGTTCATTTATTCATTAATTCACTCATTCATTTAAGAGATATTTGTGGAGCATTGACCATGTGCTTGTCCTTGTGTTGGACAAATGCTAATGAGGAAGACAGGCATGGTCCCTGCCATCATGGAAATTAATGTTTAGAAGAGGACAGAGGAAAAAAAATGGCCAGAATATCTGTCCATCACTCCTGCTGCCTTGAAATGAGGGCTTTTGCCATAGAGCTGTTTTTACATTATCTACACATCCAGCCCTCAAAATTGGCTTTGGACATGTGAACTCAATGAGATTTTTTATAAATAGATCTGCCATGATGGGAACAGAATGCATTATATATGGTAGTCCTTTGGATTAGAGGATGTGTTGGGAAGAATGACTCTGTTGAACAAATATACATAACACTTACCAGGGTCTTTTATGTGTGAGTCACTGAAAAGAATTGAAAAATTAATCCAGTATAGACCTTGTCCTCAGATAGGTAAAAGTTCTGGGATCAAAGACTGTCTACCCCCCACCATTTCTTGTTCTTAGCTTCTCACGTTTGAACTCATTGATCTCTTTTTGGGATACCGAGCTCTAATCTTGTTCTCAGGCCCACATCAATGGGAGCAATGGCTCTTCTTTCCTTCCTCTGATACCATGCTATTTCTTGATGCTTACTATTAAGAAACTTTTCCCAACTTATTGTACAGTGATGTTCATTCTCTTCCTTGTCACTCAAAGTTTCCCAAAAGAATCAAACAGATATCAGTAGTAAAATCCCGTGTCTCTGGTATATTTTCTCTAACTTCACGACCATTCTGATATGACCATACTTGTTTTACAGATGAGGACAAGGAAACTCAGAGACTGACTGGTTTTCCCCATGATTTATCAGCCCGTCAATAGTAGAGGAAGTATTTGACCCTCAATTCTAATTTTGTCTCTCTTTTAATTTTATGCAGAGGACTCAAAAACCAAGTCTGGATTCCTATTTTTTCTTGCTTTTTTCTCCCACGTTTCCTGATTTCTGAGTCTCTGCTATAATAGTTCAAAGTTGGCTTGTCCATAGTTGGTAAGACAGGATGTATTACCTGTGCCTAGCCCACTTTTCATTCTGCCTCCTACACTGCTGATGGATCTCCAGTTCTCCCTTGAGTTTTGGCAATGGAGGCAACCCTCAAAGTGAAGTTCTACCTCATGCTCACTTTTAAAATATCCTTATGAACTAGTGAAACTAAGTTTTACTTCTTTTGTACTTCATAAAATCCCAGCCATATAGATATATGAAATCAAAGAAGGGGAGAGAATACCAAGAATGCATTATAGATAGGTCCCCTTAACCCCCAAATGAAAGAAATAACAAGATGCATGGAAGTTTAGCACTCTATCAGAATGAGTCCTGAGGCACTGACACACAGTATAGGCCTTCCCTTCAGTATCCTATAACAAGGAATTACTGAAAGAACTTAAGCATTCATTAACTTCTTTCATGCATGCATTCTACAAATATTTGTTGAATGACAACCAAGTGGCCAATATTATTCTGGGCACAAAGGATGCAGCAGTAAACCTCAAGGACCAGACACATATCTTTGAGGTTCAAACAGTCTAATGGTGGAAGACAGCTAATACATAAATAGACAAATCAATAATGTAATGTTGCATTGATAAGAACAGTGATGAGAATAAAGCAGGGTTATGGACTATGAACTACTAAAGGAGAGAGATGCAGGCAGCTTCTTTCCCAGTCCCCTAACGATCCTAACCTCAAGACCCTATATTAAGGGTATTTAAGAGTTTGCTGTAATACTCTCTTCTGGAATGTGGGCTGTCCTAACAACTTGCTTCTCATCAATAAAATTGGTAAAAGTGATGAGATATCACTTCATGATTAGGTTTTAAGAATTTGTGACTTCTGTCTCACTAGCACTAGCAGTCTCTCTCTATGGCTTTCTTTTTTTTTAGGATTTTATTTTTTTGTTTGACAGAGAGGCAGTGCAAGAGAGCACAAACAGGGGGAGATGCAGAGGCAGAGGGAGAAGCAGGTTCACCACTAAGCAGGGATCCTGATGCGGGACTCCATCCCAGGGTCCTAAGATCATGACCTGAGCAGAAGGCAGATGCATAATGACTGAGGCACCCAGGCGTCCCTCTCTATTGTTTTGATGAAGTCAGCTGCCATGTCAGAGAAGTCCATATGACAAGGGACTAAGGGATGACTTCTGATTCACAGCTGGGGAGGAACTGAGGTCCCAATCTGGTAAATCTCAAAAAAACAGATTCTGCCAACAACAGGAATGAGGTTGGAAGCAGGTCCTTTCTGTGTCAAACTTGTGGTTGAGATCCCAGCCCTGATCCACAACTTCACTGTAGAGAAATTTTGAAGCAGAGGTCCCAGCTAAGCCTGCATGGATTCCAGACTCATAATTATCCCTCAGAAACTGTGAGGTCATAAATGTGTGTTGCTTTAACTGCCAAGTCTGCAGTAATATCATTATGCAGCAGTAACGTTACTGAATTATTTCTTTATATGCTTAAGACTTATAGGAGCCCCTTTTAAGTTGATTACAACAGTGTCCAGCTCATTTGTCACTCATGTTGTGCGGTACATAATTGGGTTTGCAGTCTCTTTGTGATGATCATTGATTTTTACCTTCTGAACTAGCATTGGATCACTTGGATCCTTTTTAAAAATGTCTAATCCATTGGTGCAAAATTATGTCAGTTGCTAAGAGAACCAGCTTTAAAGGAGGTCTTTTTCAGTTCCCACATTTTTTGGCTTCTTTTTCAGAGTTACAAGGTTATTCATGAATGGGTACCATTACTAATGTTTAAATACACTAGGATGTAACATCGTGTCATATTCCATTTTTCTTTAAAACACTTAGGACTTATTGGGGTTCTTGTTCTACAGAAAATTCCATGCTTACAGAAATAGTAATGGCGCTCATGTTTCAAAAAATCATACAAAGTCTATTCTGTTACAGCCCCATGGGAGCCCACTTGAAGGGTTGTGTGCATAGCCTGTGGTTGACAGCTAGGGGTTGGTTTGTAGATATTACCATTCAAACATTTTTGGTACCATTTCCTAGAATGAGTTCAACATATGTGCTACCTCATAGCTTCCAGGCTCAGCATCAACCAGGAATTCTTCAGTGGAAACAGCTGGGTCTTCATCTGCTCCACCACTTAAGCAGAGATCCCTCTACAAGTTGGCTGCTGGAGGATGGGAAAAAGCTATCCAGAAGGATGAGAAGGGTGGTGAACAAGAGCAGCAAGACCATATTTACCTGGGAGAAAGGAAGAAGGGAGAGACAGGCCAACCCGAGGGTCAGTTTTGGTAAAAGCTCTCTCTAGCTCAATTCTATTCTGGGAGACACTCAGAAATTGGAATTCAGGGTTGGTGTTTTCTCTTCTTGCACCCTCCACCTCTGTGGGGATTCTCTGTCAAAAAGCCTGGATTCCTTTTCCTTAAAGGTTGTACTTTTCCCCTTGTGGATTGATTATGTCACAAGTCCAACCATTCCCACTTGGAAAGAGGAGGTTAATATCACGTACATATTACTCCAAGGAAAGATTTTAGCTGTTATCTCCTGCCATCCCTTGTGCCCTCACTTTGGTCAGAGTGTGCTGCCCACCTGTGTCAAGCATCTGGCCCCCAGAGAGCAGCAACAGAAAGATATACAAAGCTGACACCCTCTTAATGGGATGCAATATGACCCATAGTATTCTGGTACCCAGATCTCCGATGAGCATGCACCAGTATTCTACAGGAAATACAGAATAAGAACCTATCCATCAATATGTGGTCTGCATGATCACCTTCTAGGCACTTGTAAGCAAAAATAGAGATCAAGTCAAGTTGTTGTCCAGTCTTCAGAGAGCAAGGAAACTCCAGGATTAAATACTGCTTTTGGAAACTTGTTCAGTATCTTAGGCAGGATGGAACAAGAAAGATACTCAGAGATTGAAAGTGCTTATGCTATCTAAGAAACTATGATTCACAAAGCAATTTACTACTATTGCTATTGTAAGGGCCCGGTTAGCCAGAGAGAGACATTTCATCGTAAGCTTGGATTGACCCTGCCCTTCCTGGAGGAACTTACTTGCAAACCCCAGATATAGGAGTGGGCCAGGCTGGATGGAGACAGCCAATCAGTGGGGTGCACATATATTTGCTATGGTGAATTGGAATTCAATTGGCCATCCGTATTGCTGACTGAACATGACTGTGCAGTTTTCCCTGTGTGTTGCAATCTCATTGGCCACCTGTGTGTGGGCCGGGCTCAACCACATCTATAAAGGTTATTCTGTGAGGCAGGGGGGAATAGTAGTCCTCAGGGTAGTTGTTGGGAGCAGCGTCATTGTTGGCAGCGTCGGCAGCGTCGTGGTTGTCGTGGTCGTTGGGAGCGCCGTGGTTGTCATAGTCTTCGGGAGCAGAGTTGTTGCGAGCAGCGCAGTCGTTGGGAAGCAGCCTCGTCCGGGAGTAGTGTTGTTGGCGTCGGCGTTGTCGGGAGCAGCATCGTCGGGGTCATCGTCCTTGTTGTCATTGCCTCTTCGTAAGAGATGGCCCCAACCAGTCGGTTTGATTTTTGATGCTTGGCGTGAAATAAAGCTTTGCTTGACTTTCGCTTTGCACCAGTCTCGCTCCTTTGATCACAGACCCTAACATTGGGGGCTACTCCAGGATCAAGCGACAAGAACTGAGCCAGCATTGGAATTTCTGGGAAAAGCCTCCAGAAGTAAGATATTGGGATCTTGTCTGTCTGTCTGGTTGAGGAGCTCCAGGGTATAGCCCACCGAGGAGAAGCTGGACACGGCCATGCTCCCCAGGGCTGGAGTGGATGCGAGGATGCCCCATCCCTCTGCTGGTAGATTGACGGGGGTTCGAGTCCCCCTGGGAGGTCGGGGGTTCGAGTCCCCCTAGATGGTCAGGGTGGTTCAAGTCCCCCTGGGCGGTTGGGGGGGTTCAAGTCTCCCTAGGCGGTCAGGAGATAAAGAAAGCCCCCACCAGTGGCAGGTTCTGGGTAAGGATCGCTGTGCCTGCAGGTGTCTTTGCCTGATTCTTTTGTTGTCTGTTGTGTGGTTTGTTGTGTTTGCAGAGGACCAAGAAAGTCCCCACCAGCAGCAGGCTCTGGATGAGGATCCCTGAGCCTGCGGTTGTCTTTGTCTTATTTTTTTTGTTGTCTGTTGTGTTGTTTGTTGTATTTGGGGAAATGGGACAAGCGGGGAGTAAGGGATCTGTGACACCCCTAGGTCTTGTTCTTGAACATTTTAAGGATTTTCAAGGAAAAGCCACCCAGTTAGGTGACAAGGTTTACCCAGGAAAACTAAAAACACTCTGCCAATTAGAGTGGCCCATTTTCTCCACAGGGTGGTGGCCGGAAGGAACGTTTGCCTTGGCTCAGATCTATTCTACCCTGAGTGAAGTCTTTGATCTACATCGAGACAAAATACCGTACATCATAGGCTGGCGATATCTGATGGAGGAATCACCATCATGGCTCAAGTCCCACCTTCCCCCTGCTAATGAAACCATCTCTCTCCCTCTAAGGCAGGTCAGAGCACCAAAACCAGAACAGACAGATGAGGGGAAACCAGGGAAGAAGACCGTCTTCTTCCATTGGATGTGGAGGATGTGGAATCCCCCCATTATCTGTCCCCTAAACCTGACTCTCAATCCCGAGACACTCTTACCAGTCCACCTCATATGTGGTTGGGGTCCACCTATGGGACCACCAAGGAGAGAGACCACCCTGATCCTTCCCATTTCCTCTATTCCCCTCTATCTCCCTTTACCTCACTGGTACTATCAGCGCTGATGCTCTACCAGACGGGAGAGGGCACCCCCACCTAACCTATATCCCTTTCTCCTCTTCTGAGATCTGTAACTGGAAGGCCCAATACAAATCCTTTTCTGTCCATGCTCAGGATTTAATTAGTCTCTTGGAGACTGTCTTTATTACCCACCAACCTACCTGAGTAGATATTCAACAGCTCCTTATGGCTCTCTTTAACTCAGAAGAGAGGGATCACATCATGTGAGAAACCCATAAGGTGATAAGTGAGAGACTTGGCAGGGACCTCAATCCCCAGTGAATGGAGGACTACTGCCCGAGGGAACACCCCGACTGGGATCCAAACTCCGATGAAGGTATGAAGAGCTTACATTTCTACCACCAGGCTCTACTGTGAGGCCTCCATGCAGCTGCAAGGAAACCCATAAATTTATCTAAAATTAGTATGGTGACTCAAGGTAAGAATGAGTCTCCAGGAGCTTTCCTAGAAAGGCTTATTGAAACCTATAAAATGTATAGCCCGATCAACCCTGAGGCACCTGAAAATCAGAGGGCAATGAATCTTGCATTTGCCAGTCAGTCAGCCCTAGATATAAGGAGAAAACTTCAGAAAATTTAAGGATTTGAAGGGAAGAATTTGTGTTAGTGGGAATAGCAGAAAAGGTGTTTAACAACAGGGTGCACAAGAGGATGAAAAACAGACAAAAAAACTGGTTAAGGTTTTGGCATTACATGAGGTGGGGAGGAGACAGGTAGGGGATAGTAAATGGAAGGAAAAGCCTAAGCACAGAGAAGGCAGGCAGGAAGACTTAGATTCAGATCAGTGCGCTTACTGTAAGGAAAAAGGACATTGGGCCAGGGAGTGCCCCAAAAGGAAGACAGCAATGCTCACCATGGTTCGGAGACTGAAGGGGCCATGGTTCGGAGCCCCTCCCTGAACCTCAGGTAAAAATTGAAGTGGAGGAGAAATCAGTTGATTTCTTGGTGGACATGGGACCCCAATTTTCATCATTACTTAAACCTATGGGAAAACTATCTGGAGAGGATGTCTGGGTACAAGGAGCAAATGGCACAGAGAGACATAAATGGACAACAGAAAGGACTTTAAATTTGGCCTCAGGAGTAAACATCGATTTTTGGTCCTCCCTAATGCCCCATATAACTTGATGGGAAGAGATCTCCTCCACAAATTACGAGCTGGCATTCAGTTCTCGGAAGAAGACATGACTGTAACCTTGAGACAACCCACTGTACAGGTGCTTATGGCAGCAGTAGATGAATACCTCCTTTATGAGCCAGTCTCAAAACCAGAGGAGACAAAAGTTGGGGGGAGCCTTCTCCAAACCCTACAGGTCGAGTTTCCCAAGGTCTGGGCAGAAGGGAAGCCCCCTGGCTTGGCCAGGGGGCAGCCTCCAGTGGTGGTACAATTAAAGGCGACGGCTATGGCTGTTTGTGTCTGGCAGTACCCCCTCCCCCGGGAAGCAAAGGAAGGGATCAGTAAACTTGTTAGCTGCCTCTGAGGAGACGGGATCCTAGTTCCTTGCAAATCTCCATGGAACACATCTTTGCTGCCCGTCAAAAAGGCCGAGACTGGGGAGTACCAACATGTTCAGGACTTGTGGGAAGTTAATAAATGGGTTGAAGATATCCACCTGATGGTGCCTAACCCCTATATGCTACTCTCCTTCTTGGGTCTCAAAAGAACTGTGTATACCATCTTAGATCTTAAGGATGCATTTTTCTGCATATCTTTAGCAAGGGAATCTCAGCCCCTTTTTTCTTTTAAGTGGTCTGACCCACAGAAAGGGTTTCAAGGCCAGCTCACCTGGACAAGACTTCCCCAAGGATTCAAGAATTCACCCACCATTTTCGATGAGGCCCTACATGAGGATTTGTGTGAGTACAGAACCTCTAACCTGGGAGTCACTCTGTTACAGTATGTTGATGACTTGCTAGTAGCCGCTGAGGACTATGAGTCATGTTTGTGGGGAACGAGAGCTCTCTTACAGACTCTGCAGGGAAAAGGGTATCGGGTGTCAGCAAAGAAAGTACAGCTCTGTCAGAACCATGCCACTTATCTAGGCTTTGATCTCCATGAGGGAGTGCGTTCACTGTCTGAGTCCAGGAAACAGGTGACCACCCGATACCCCCACCCCACCACGTCCCAAGAAGTGAGGGAGTTTCTTGGGATGGTGGGCTACTCTAGGCTGTGGATACCATGGTTTGTGGAGATTGCCTGACCTCTCTATGAACTGGCAAAAGGGGGGCCCACTATGATAGAGTGGACAGCTGAGGCCGAAGGAGCATTTCAGGAATTATAAACAGCCTTACTGAGTGCCTCAGCACTGGCAATACCAGATGTTACCAAACCCTTCCACTTGTAGGTGGATGAAAAAGCAGGGGTGGGCAAAGAAGTTTTGACTCAGACTCTGGGGCCTTGGCAAAGGCCAGTACCCTATCTTAGCAAGAAACTAGATCCAGTAGCAGCTGGGTTCCCCCCTTTCCTCCACATAATTGCTGCCATGACCCTCCTGGTCAAGGATGCAAGTAAATTGACTTTGGGTCAAAGTCTCATCATAACCACCACACATGCTATCGAGGGCCTTCTCTGGACTCCACCCGACTGATGGATGATGAATGCCTGAGTGACAGAGTATCAGGCCCTCCTCCTCAATGAACCAAGAGTGACCTTCCGGCCCCCACCCCGTGGTGCTAAATCCAGCCACGCTGCTGCCAGAGGAGCTGGGTGACCACCCACACGACTGCGGGGAGGTCCTAACCCAAGTCGCAGGAATAAGGCTGGATCTCAGAGACATTCCCCTCCCAGATGCCAAGATGACTCTGTTCACAGATGGGAGTAGCTACATGGTCAATGGAAAGAGGTATGCGGGGGCTGCAGTGGTTTCCCTTGAGCAGGAACTCTGGACAGCAGCCCTGCCACACAGAACTTCAGCACAAAAAGCGGAACTGATTGCACTCACTAAGGCACTGCAGATGGCCAAAGGTAAAACTGCTAACATCTATACGGACAGCAGGTACACCTTTGCTACTCTCCATATACATGGGTCTATTTATAAAGAAAGGGGCCTATTAACAGCAGAAGGAAAAGGAATTAAAATCAGAGGAGAAATATTGGCTCTCCTCCAGGCTATTTGGGACCCCAAAGAGGTGTTATGTTATGCATTGACCAGGACACCAAAAGGGAAATGATCTGATTTCAAAAGGAAACCAATCAGCAGATCAAGCCACAAAGCAAGCAGCCCGAGAAACAGTACAAGAACTGGTTACACTCCCTGGTCCAGCCCTACCAGAAAATCCAAACTATTCAGAAGAAGATTTAAAGTATTTACAAAAATGGGGTAAATTGGATTGTGAAGGGGACTGGGCCAAGACTAAAGCAGGAAAAATAATTCTCCCTTGAGGACTAGGTAAGAAGTTAGTAGACCAGATACATCAGGGTACTCATTTGAGGACACGCAAACTCAAGGAGCTTATAGGCAAGCAGTTCCAGGTTTCTAAATTACGGTGTATGGTTCAGGATGTAGTTGACAGATGTGCTCAATGCCAGGCAGTTAATGTGGGAAGAACTAAAATGGGAAGAGGGAAAAGAGAAAGAGGTAAGGAACCAGGAATTTATTGGGAAATAGATTTTACAGAAATGAAACCCGGAAAATATGGGCACAAGTATATGTTAGTTTTTGTAGATACCTTTTCAGGCTGGGTAGAGGCTTTTTCCGCCAAACATGAAATGGCAGGAGTGGTAGCCAAAAAAAAAAAAAAAAAAAAAAAAAAAAAAAAGCAATAATTCCTAGGTTTGGGCTGTTTCTCATGATCAGGTCATACAGTGGCCCTGCATTTGTGAGTTCAGTCTCACAGGCATTGGCCAAGGCCATAGGCACTAATTGGAAACTACATTGTGCCTACCAGCCCCAGAATTCCGTGCAAGTAGAGAGAATGAACCAGACTCTTAAAGAGACCTTAACAAAGCTAATTCTGGAGACTGGCAGTGGATGGGTGTATCTCCTTCCTTTCACCCTCCTCAGGGCATGGTGTACACCCTATTATAGTACACCTATAAACAAGGTGACCCCATTTGAAATAATGTTCGGGAGACCTCCCCCTGCTCTGCCCTCCGGTACAAGAGGTTGCCCTAGCAGAAATGACTGATCAGTCTGTACTCCAGTCACTGCAGGAATTACAGTCTGTCTTAAAAAAAGCCCACACAGGGATCCAAACTGCCCTCACTGAGATGGAGACAGAGGTGGAACCACATCCTTACCAACCGGGGACTTGGTTTGGATACATTGCCACCAAGTGGGAAACTTGGAACCTCTCTGGAAGGGACCATTTCCTGTCATCCTGACCACCCCCACAGCGGTAAAAGTAGAAGGCATCAGGGACTGGATTCACGCTGGTCACGTCAAATGAGCCGAGGACGAGGACACCCCCCAGAGATGGAAGCCACAGCCAATGGACCCCGCTGACCATGGACTAAAGCTAAGACTCAAAAGACTATGAGTTCATTGTTGTTCCTATTGTACCTGTTTGTGTAAGGGCTTCTGAAGTCACCTCATAAGACAAAAAGTATAGATGGGAAATTAGAGTGATAAAAATATTAGTCTTACATGCTCAATATAACCCATGACAACAGAAGGACATAAAACTGGCTGAAAAGTCAAGGATTTGACTAATTTCCAAAGAAAAGGGGGGGAATATAAGAGCCTGGTTAGCCAGAGTGAGCCATTTCATTGTAAGCTTGGATTGACCCTGCCCCTCCCAGAGGAACTTACTTGCAAACCCCGGATATAGGGGCGGGCCAGGCTAGATGGAGACAGCCAATCAGTGGGGCGCATATATTTACTATGGTGAATTGGAATTCAATTGGCCATCCATATTGCTGAGTGAACATGACTGTGCAGTTTTCCCTGTGTGTTGCAATCTCATTGGGCACCTGTGTGTGGGCCGGACTCAACAACTTCTATAAAGGTTAGTCTGTGAGGCAGGGGGGAATAGTAGTCATTGGGGTAGTCATCAGGAGCAGCATTGTCATCGTCGTCGTCCTCGGGAGCGTTGTGGTCCTAGGAGTGTTGTGGTCGTCATGGTCATCGTAGTCGTCGGGAGCAGTGCAGTCGTTGGGAAGCGGCCTTGTCCAGGGAGTGGCCTCGCCGGGAGCAGTGTCATCGGGGTCGTTGTCCTCGTTGTCGTCGCCTCCAAGAGACGGCCCCAACTGGTCGGTTTGATTTTTGATGCTTGGCGTGAAATAAAGCTTGGCTTGACTTTCGCTTTTCATCAGTCTCATTCCTTTGATCACGGACCCTAACAGCTATAAATATACAAGACCCTCTGACTAGGACAAAGGTCATCCTTTGGGACTGCCTCAAATGGTATATTATTTTTCTTTCCATGGATTCTTTTATGTGATGACCACAAGCTTCTTTCTATGGATAGGTAATAGATAGATAGACAGATATCCATCTCTATAGGTTTTGAAAACGCATGCTTTCCTCAAATCTTAGGAGACTTATTTTTTTTATACAGATTTTACTTATTTGACAGAGATCACAAGTAGGGAGAGAGGCAGGCAGAGAGAGAGAGGAAGGGAAGCAGGCTCCCTGCTGAGCAGAGGGCCCGATGCGGGGCTCAATCCCAGGACCCAGAGATCATGACCTGAGCCGAAGGCAGAGGCCTTAACCCACTGAGCCACCCAGGCTCCCCAGAAGACTTATTTTTTAAAGAATAGACATTTCATGGGTATAATTAGTGAAGATTTAGAAGTTAAACTGTCTGGGTTGGTGGGGAGTAACAGTATGACTCTTAACTTCTACCCTTGAGTTGCCCCAATGGCTCTGAACCTCAATTTTTAAAAATCTGTTATAGTGTTAGTAACACCAGCCCTGTGAATTATTATGTACATTTTTCACATTTTACTCATCTGTAAAATGAGAAAATAAACTTTCTTTTTTTTTTTAATAAACATATTTTAATCCCCGGGGTACATGTCCGTGAATCGCCAGGTTTACACTCTTCACAGCACTAACCATAGCACATACCCTCCCCAATGTCCATTACCCATCCACCTTTCCCGACCCCCTCCCCCCAGCAACCCTCAGTTTGTTTTGTGAGATTAAGAGTCACTTATGGTTTGTCTCCCTCCCAATCCCATCTTGTTTCTTTTCTTCTTTTTCTACCCCCCTAGTCCCCCATGTTGCATCTTCACTTCCTCATATCAGGGATATCATATGATAGTTGTCTTTCTCTGATTGACTTATTTCACTAAGCATGATACCCTCTAGTTCCATCCACGTCATCGCGAATGGCAAGATTTCATTTCTTTTGATGGCTGCATAGTATTCCATTGTGTATATATACCACCTCTTCTTTATCCATCCATCTGTTGATGGACATCTAGGTTCTTTCCATAGTTTGGCTATTGTAGACATTGCTGCTATAAACATTCTGGTGCACGTGCCCCTTCGGATCACTACGTTTGTATCTTTAGGGTAAATACCCAGTAGTGCAATTGCTGGGTCATAGGGTAGTTCTATTTTCAACTTTTTGAGGAACCTCCACGCTGTTTTCCAGAGCGGTTGCACCAGCTTGCATTCCCACC
>PISX010023579.1:0-29519 GCA_004024625.1 Mellivora capensis
TATATGTCTTAATATTATTTATTATATCATATATAAATATTATATATTACTATAATACATAGTAAATATATAATACAAATTAATATGTAATATTATATAATTGTATAATACAAAATGTTATATTATAACATATATATGACATGTTATATTATGTTATATTATAAAATGTTTTAATTACATAATATTTTAAATAACAGAGACCATTCAAAGCTTACTTCAGGCTTATACAATGAGTTTATAATGTAACAGTTCTCTCGCTT
Organism: Mellivora capensis; assembly: GCA_004024625.1. Classification (NCBI taxonomy): domain Eukaryota; kingdom Metazoa; phylum Chordata; class Mammalia; order Carnivora; family Mustelidae; genus Mellivora; species Mellivora capensis. The sequence continues at coordinate 261 of PISX010023579.1, forward strand.
ATATAGGCAATGAATCTGAGCTTCAGAAAGCGAGTAACCAAAATCAGGAGAATTGAGGCTTTCCATCATTTAGTTAGCTGCATTTCCCATTCTGTGCAATAAAACAAAAAGGACCCTGGCACCACCAAAATCTCTTACCTTAATCTATTAGTCACTTGTGTGACTCCAGGTCTACACTGTATAACACAATGGCCACCGAGCACGTGAAATTCAGCTACTTTGAAATGAGATGTGCTGCTGAAGTGCAAAATACACAATGGACTGTGAAGACTGAGAATGGGAAGCAAAAGTGAAGTATCTCATTTGTAATTTTACTATTGATTATATCTGGAAACATTTGGGATTTATCAGTGAAATGGAAGGGTTTATTAAACTTAATTCCTGCCTCTTTTTACTTTTGTATTAACTACTAGAAAATTAAAAATTATGTATGTCACTTACTTTTGAGACTTGCATTATATTTCAGATCGACAAAGGTGCTGTAGAGGATTCTCATTCACATTTCTGTTCTTGGCTTACATTTTATAAGAGCTACGATATTCCTGCCTATAACATGGCTTCTGAGTACAATTATGGTCCCCCACTTTGTTCCTCTTTCAATATTTCCATCCTATATTTTCCCCAGTTTGTCCTCTGTTCATGGTGGTGTATCCACAGCGAGGTCTGAAACACCACTGAAACTGAGAATGGGGTTGTGTCCGTTCCCTTAAAGTCCTGCAAAATGCATACTCACAGCCTGTAAGGGTTTTTGAGATGCCAGCTTGCTGATTATTGTTACCGTTAACTAAAAAGACAAATCCCTTAAAATAAAAAATTTAAAAATTTAAAAATAAAATAAATAAATGCCCTTACAGGCTGTGAGTATGCATTTTGCAGGACTTTAAGGGAAGAGACACAACCTCATTCTCAGTTTTAGTGGAGTTTCAGACTTTGCTGTGGAACAGGTTAGTCTACCATATTTTAAGGACTACTGCATAATACTTGGGCTACAACTTGCAACTCATTCAAGATTCGGTCACAATTTGGCATGAATGCATTCTAATTTATAAATGAGATTACATTGTTTCTCCTCTGTTTTGATATTCTCAAACTCTCAAAAATATGTAAACCACAATATCACTAACTGTTCTTTAGAAAAACTAATTTGCATGTGACAGCAAAAGTGTCTTAAGGAGACAGGGTCAACTTATTCTCCAAGGAAGAAAAGCTAATACACCACACAGCTAGTAAGCATAAGTTTCAGGGTCCCTCATTTCCATGTCTCTTTCAAAAATCTGAATGAATACAGTAGTAATTCTGAATACTTTTTCCTAAAGATAATCTTGAAATTATTTTAGCCTCAGGCCCTATGAAATCAAGAACCACTCCAGATTCTAGGTTAAATCACCTTTCTTCCCCAGGTAACATAAGGCAGTCAAATTCCTATATTTAACTACAGACTAACTTACCAAATTCCATTCATATCAATGAAAAACAAAACCCTAAAATGCATGATTTGCAACATTTTCATTAACAAGAACCCCTTGGGTTATATTTTCCTTCATGACTTTGCTGTTCAATATATTTTATATAATAGGTTTTTACAAAATAGATGAGATTGGGGTTAAAATAACTGATTCAAATCATTATTCTGCCTTTCACAGCCTGTATAATTTGTGACAAGTATTACTTGCTCACTTCTTGTCTATTTTTACATAAATATACAAGATCATTCTAACATATGTTAACATAAAAGGGAATCTTTGCATTATAAAAATGAGATCAGGGACACCTGGGTGGCTCAGTTGGTTAAGCCACTGCCTTCGGCTCAGGTCATGATCCTAGGATCCTGCGATCAAGTCCCAGGATCAGGCTCCTTGCTCAGCGGGAAGCCTGCTTCTCTCTCTGCCTCTATCTGCCACTCTGCCTGCTTGTGCTCTTGCTCTCTGACAAATAAATAAATAAAATCTTTTTTAAAAAATGAGATCATACTATGCATATTATCATAAACATATTTTTTCACTTAGGAAAATACCACGTAAACCCCTCCAGGCAGAAGATCACATTCACTTTCTGAATAAATGCACAGCAAAAATTTTTCATGAATTTGGTCACTATCCCATGATGGAAAAGATGAACAATGTTGCCAGAAACATGTCTACCCGCAGGGAAAGATTTATTTAGTCGTCACTTGTCTCAAGTGCTCAATATTTTTGTGTCCACCTATTTTAACATCTCACATTTGAGGTCCCAGACTCCTTCATTCATGCTCACAGAATACTTTGTTGTAGCTAGAAGCACTTTTGGACGATTTTGTTCTATTTTCGGGGTTATGTTTATAGAGTTTAGGGGTTTTTTTTATTATTATTATTTTTTTTTTTAGAGTTTAGGTTTTAGTTATTCATAGTTATTCCCACTGGCAGTTTTTGCTTTATGTTGTTTGACTTTTGCTGTCTGTGTTTGCATAAATGCCATGCCATTTCTTCTGACCTCAGCAGCCATGAACGGACAGCTCTTCCAACACCTTGCACCCTCACCGACAGGGTATGGATGACGCACCGATTTCCTTTCTACTCTATGGTGAAGAGTGCTTCCCCACTAATATGGGGTTTTAGATTGGGGAACTTGGTATAAATTTTGTCAGCCCATTTTTCTGTGGTTTGAGAGAATGAGTAGCGAGGCTGAGGACAAAGGAGAATCACAATGCAGCGTCAAATCTTTGTAAGACATTTGAAATCAGTTCTCCATTCAGCACGTTTTATGAAATGGCCTGTACCAGGACATACCTGAGGGGTAACTCACTGCCAGGGGAGAAACCTCAAAGACTTACATGGTTTCTCTCAAGTTCAGGGTGTGGTCAAGACTTCTCTCTTGATTTCTCTGAGTCCACCTGTTTCAAGTTCTCCCCAGTGAGGGGCAAGAGGAGGGGATTTTGTAGACTAAGACGGTTTCATTGCTGCGTACAATTTCCAAAGTTGTTTTTTAATTTCCCTTCATCCAACATATGTATTTTAGGGTATTTTTTATAGTAGCAAGAACCAAAACCTATTCCAGCTACTTAGAGAAAAAAGGGAGCTCAGTAAAAGGATAATAGTGTCTTTCGCAAGATAGAAGATGTAGTGCAACAATGAAGCCCTAAAGAAAATAAAGGGTAAGACTAGCTCTGTGGAAGGTTCTGGATCTTCGAGGCTCCTACCATGATAGAGACCTGGTCTAAGGCCTGACCCTAAGTTTCTTGTTCCCCAACTTCAAATTCCCAGGAAATCCTCAGAACTGGCAAAACTTCAGTTTGGCACCCAGCCTTGAACACATCAGTGTGCCTAAGGGAATGGTATCATGTCACGCTAACAAAGCTACTACCCGAGACTGCTATAGAATTTTGTGGGGCTCAGTACAAAATGAAAAGGTGTGTTCCTCTGTTCAAAAATTAAGAAGTTTGGTGGCCTGGGTAGCTCAGTCGTTAAGCATCTGCCTTCGGCTCAGGTCATGATCCTGGGGTCCTGGGATTGAGTCCCACATTGGGGCTCCCTGCTCAGCAGGAAGCCTGCTTCTCCCTCTCCCACTCCTTCTGCTTGCGTTCCCTATCTCACTGTGTGTGTGTCTCTCTCTGTCAAACAAACAAATAAATACTTAAGGAAAAACAAAACAAAACAAAAATTTAGAAGTTTAAAAGGGCCACAGCAGGGTATTAAAACAGAGGTGGAGGGACACCTAGGTGGCTCAGTCAGTTGACTGTCTGCTTTCGGCTCAGGTCATATCCAGGGGCATCAGGATCTCTGCTCAGCGGGGATGCTGCTTCTGCCTCTCCCTCTGCCTCTCCCCCCAGCTTGTGTTTCTCTCTCTCTCTCAAATAAATTAATAAAAATCTTTTTAAAATAAAATAAAAATAAAACAGAGGTAGAATCTTATAAAACTGTAAAAGTCACACGTCCATAAAGCCGCCCTGGAAATCATGGATTCTGCGTAGGTATGTGGTAGATGGGGTAGCAGCGGCCAGAAGAAGCTACCGAACAGAGGAGAAAAGGCGAAAGTACAGTACACCGTATCTGCCATACCATTATTTGAAAAGAAAGCCAAGGGTACTTCTGATACTTAACCCTTTTGTAGCTGATGCTATCCCTGATGTTCCAGAGTCTATGGCATCCTCAAAAACGTCTGACCGGGGTGCCTGGGTGGCTGAGTGGGTTGAGCCGCTGCCTTCGGCTCAGGTCATGATCTCAGGGTCCTGGGATCGAGTATCACGTCGGGCTCCCTGCTCAGCGGAGAGCCTGCTTCCCTCTCTCTCTCTCTGCCTGCCTCTCTGCCTACTTGTGATCTCTGTCTGTCAAATAAATAAATAAAATCTTTAAAAAAAAAAAAAAAGGATTGCTATTAGTCACTATTTAAAAAAAAACAAAAAAAACAAAAAAAACAACAACGTCTGACCGCTCCTTCCACATCATTTTTTTCAAGTAGTTGTATATGTATACATAATAAAACAAATTATTTGAAAAAATAATGAATACTGCAAGCTCTAAATTTCATTGGATTTGAAATACATTTCAATAATACAATAATAAACCTAACAGGATAAGATTTCAAAAAAGAAGAAATTAATGATTGTTGAAAATATACACATGGGTAATTAATATACACAACCACCATGACTCTTTCAACTTTTCTTTTTGTTTGCAATCATAAATTAAAAAGTAACAAGCAATGTAATTCCCCATACTACACACCTACACACACAATTGGCACACAAACACCATGTATAAAAATATGTGATCTTTTTTGCATGAAAAATGCTCTTGTACCTTGTCATCTTTCTAACCTATATTGGATTGATGACAATGCTACTCGTAGGCCATAATGTATATTTAAAATCTTACTACATTTGTTAAATACAACTCGTATCACTCTCACACAGGTATGCTGATAGGAAAGGATGAACAGCTTCTAATCCAATTTCATCAAACTCAGGATGTTAATTTTGCCTTTTTATCCAAAACAGAGTAAGAAACACTGTATTTTCAACCAATCTTCCATATGTTATCAATAGTCAGTTTCAACAATTTATCCTGTAACTAAATTTACATCTTTAAGTGAGGGGATTCCAAATTTTGTATAAGTTGCAGTTATGACTAATCTTGAAACATGACATGTTACAATATAACGAGAGAGCAATTTATTTGTGCCTTCTGTAACTTGGCCCTCGAGTCCAACTACTCTGAATGGTTTATACCCGGTTCAACCAGACTAGTCACTAGCAGCCCATTTAGATATCACGACAATGTCAAATTGCCATAAAAGTTTCTAAACACTCACTCCCAAAGTCAGTATTCATCTCACCCTAAACAGTTTAACAGTTTTCTGTCAACCACCACTTTATGGCTATTTTCTCAGTGCACCCTCCCTGGTATCCAGCATCTATGTAATAAAAATCTTATACTACATAGATGTAGTGGCATAAAACACCAAAAGCCGAAGAGCCGAATAAAGCAGGATGTGGAGCAAAATGCTCCAAATCAGTATCTGGAGATAGAGAAAAACCATTGTGAAGACTAGCAACTGAACTTTCCAGAAAATATCAGATCCTTGGATGGGAGAGGCAACTTTAACAGTGCTCCACCTGCTTTTCTAGTTCACTCCAATTCTGTTAAATATTAGACATTCTTTGGATTAATATTAATGTCTGCTATTTGATCATTTGATCATCCTTATAAACCTAGGAGACCCCAACTTCGCACTCAATCCTTTTTTTACTTCTTTGCTCTTTGGAGCCAAAGCCCAGGTTTCTCCTTAATAACCATCAATGTTACAGTTTTCTCCTGGTGCTTCTGATGGTCTTAAAGTTACAAATGTAAAGTAGAATGGAACATGGGAGCCACATTTAGAAGGAACAGAAGGATTTCTAAACAAAGATATTAAATGGTTTGTCCACAGAAAGGTGTTTGTCTATTCTAAGTCCCTCAGGGCCGCCTCTGTTGGATACATAGCCCTGAGGCACCTCCGAGAAAAGAAAGAAAAATCCCAGGCTTCAGGGGATTACTGATAATGCCAGCTGCCCCAGCTACAGTAGTAATACAAATTACTATCCCCATTTAATCAGAGTTTAAATTCAAAATGTACTGTAGATATTAATGTAGAGGGAATACAAGATCTGGAAATAGGAAGGCATTCTTTGGGGACTAAATTATTAGTTTCATATTAATTGACATAGATTTTACTATCTTCAAATCAGCAACTAATAAAATAAGAACTTTTAATAACTGAGAGCACATTGCAACACTCAAGAAAATCCTTTAAGAGATCTGATACCGAGAATTAATGTGTAATTTGTTATTCCATTAATTCATAGTATTGAAATACAAGCTGAAATACAAAAATACGAGATTATTGAAAATAATCTGTTCATCAGAACTGCTAATGCTCCAATTCTCAATGTGCCAGAACAGGAAAAATAATCCTTTGTGAAGCTAGTTCTCTAAGAGAAGGCACTGTCCTCAACTTTTCTCACTTGGGCTGTTGATACCTGTAAATGTTCAAGCATATAATTAATTAGTAAGTCCTGCTCTCAGTATTGGATTCATACCTGGGTTCATTTACATGGTCTTTCTTTCTCTTCTACCCATGCTAGCTCAACCTACTGAGTAATGGCATCTTTTAACCTGCTACTAAGTTATGATTAGTATTTTCTATTATGAATTAGAGATCTATTTTTCTGGTTTCAACAGAAATACATGCACATGCAGGTATTTGGGGAAAAATATAAAAAAGCAATCTCAAATCATTTAATCTCTTAGGGATAATGACTCTGCATTTTAGTATACATTTTTACATAAGTTAAATCAATATCATATTTTGTTGTATCTCCAATGCTAATTTCCACCTCTCCTTTCCAACAAAAGCAGACTATAACATACTTTCTGTACTGTACACAATACTAAGTATTTTGTTAGGTCATTATAAATAAATTTTCCTCAACAGAACTACAAATCCCCCCATATTCTTAAAATATAAAAACAAAATGTGACAAATATATATAAGTATATATCTATTTTTACTTATTTGACTTTATTAATTTATCGGAATGTGGTAGGCTCTTTTGAGCTAAATAATTAGCACCCAAAAACTTCCCCACACTGATATGATTTGCTACACCTTCTCTTCTGGTTTCTTCAAGAATTCTGTGACCTATGTAACTTTTCTTAAATCTCTCATTTTTTTTCCTTACGTTGTTTGCTTTTGTTATTGGAAACACCCTCCATTCATAACATTTCTGATCCTCAACATTACTGACCAAATCATAGTAAAACCAATTTGGATTCTAATGTGTTGGTCTTTTCCTATTTGCCTACATGTCTCAGATTATTCATTTCTTTTTAAAAATCTTTTTGATTTTTGTTTTGAATTTTAGACGGAGATCATTGAATGAATCATACTCTTCAGTTTATGTCATGCCATATTATTAGTTGATAGGAAACCTCTCACATATTTTTCCTCTAAACTTCTAGTTTTAGATTTCAATCCCCTGTCAGAATTATTTATTAAGAAGAAGTGTGCCACAGTTTCTTACTTATTTGCTTCCCTCCACTCACAACTGAATTTCAAAAATCAATTCATAAAACCAAAGTACATCTAGTTCTTTACAACTGCCTCTGCAGTTATTTCTATCCCTTCTTATATATCCATCCTTTGGGTGATGGACACCTTTTCTGTCTAACTATTCCTGAGAACACAAGCAGCACTGTAACTGAATACATTTACACAAGCTCCCCTGTGGGTCTATTAAGCACTCTGCCGTCTAAACAGAGTAACATTGTTGCGTTTTAAGATTCTGGCATGCTAAATTCCATGAAATGCTGTCAGGTTCCTTTCCAGGAAGCCTATATTAGTTTACATATATCCAAAAGTGCACAAAGACTCCCTACTTCCTAACTAAGAACTCAGTTTTCTAATGTGTAAAAATTTATTCAGCATCAAGCAGTTATTTTAAACTACAATTCTTTCATTACTGATGAGCTTGCGTTAGCCTATGTTTATATACATATGTTCATATATTTTATATGTTTTACTCATTTTTCTTTCGGGTCATTGCCTTTATCTTTTTGATGTCCATTAGTGCCCTCAGTACTTTTGGACATTTGCTCTTGTCTTTCTCAGTTTGGTCTGCTACAACAAAATACCACAGACTGGGCAGCTTAAACCACACATGTTTCTCCCTCACAATTGGTCTACCTGAATGCTAGTGAGCTGATCAAAAACATTTCTAAAATTTCTCCTAATTCCTATAGAAAATAATTTTCAAAAGTGTGATCTTCTTCTAAATGTTCCAGTTGACTCAGTCAAAGTCTGTCTATGGTTACAGTTTTCTGTTCATTCTTCATCAAATGAGGAGCGGTCTACTGATGCCCAGTCATTACCAATAAAGTATGGTATGTGGTCTGTCCTTGGTCTTCCGTTTTTTTGACATCAAATAACTGTATCCACTTTTTTGAGCTAAATCTTGGTGAACAGAGACCTTGGGAGAAGTCTTTGTTAGCCTCAGATGGGACTGTCACAGGCTTACTCAACTACCACTTTACTTTTTAACAACATATGAGATATATGAAAATCTATAATACTTAATATGAACTGCTCCTGTTTTACCTCTTTGATCATATTTTATCTCCAAATATGGTAGAGCAGTTTAAGTTTCATACCACTGCCTGCCTACTGACCATTGTTTTCTAGAACTTTAATTACAAATGAGTATAAAATACTGGTATGGAGACAGGCACATAATGAGGACAGTAGTCCTACATCTGTTTAAAAGCAGCACCATAAGGCAACCAAGCAGGTAAGGTATAAATGTCATTATCTATAGATGACATGATGCTAGACACAGAAAACCCTGAGCACTTCACCAAAAAACTATTAGAAACAATAAATTCAGTTAAGTCACAGCATATAAAATTAAATATGCAAAAATTTGTTGTATTTCTATACCCTAACAACAGAGTAGCAAAAAGAGAAAGAAAACAATTCCATTTACAATTTTAATTGCACCAAAAAGAATAAAATACCTAGGAATTAACTTTTGAAATTGGAAGACTCATACACTTACAATGGTAAGACACCAAGGAAATAAACTGAAAATGACACAAACACATGGAAAGATATTCCATGCCCATGAATTGGGAGAATATCAGTTAAATGTATATAGTACCCAAAACAATCTACAGATTCAGTGGGATCCCTACAAAAATACCTACAGCCTGTTTCACAGAACCAGAATAAACCTAAAGTTTGGATGGAACCACAAAAGACCCTGAATAGCCAAAGCACTCAAGCACAACAATAAAGTTGCAGGTATCACAATCCCAAATTTCAAGATGTACTACAGAGTTATAATAATCAAAACAGTATGATACTGGCACAAAAACAGACACACAGATAAACAGAACAAAACAGAGCCCAGAAATAAACCCATGCCTATACAGTCAATTAATCTACAACAAGGGAGGCAAGAAGACAATGGGGGAAAGACAGTTTCTTTGATAAATGGTGCTGGGAAAACTGGGCAGAAGCATGCAGAAGAATGAAAGTGGACCACATTCTTACATCATTCACAAAAATAAACTCAAAATGGATTAAAGATCTAAATGTGAGACCTGAAACCATAAAACATATAGGCAGTAGTCCGACATTGGCCTAGCAACATTTTTCTAGAAAGGTTTCCTGAAGCAAGAGAAGCAAAATCAAAGATAAACAATTGCAAATACATCAAAATAAAAAGCTTTTGTGCAGCAAAGGTAACCATAAATAAAATGAAAACGCATCCTACTGAACAGGACAAGATATTTGCAAATGATACAACTCATGAGAGGTTAATATCCAAAACAATCAAAAAACTATACATCACCAAAAAATAATTTAAAAATTATACCCAGTTAAAAAATGGGCAGAGAACCTGAAGAGAAAGGTTTCTAAAGAAAATGCAGAGATGACCAACAAACACAAAAATACATGTTCCTCATACTACGCACAACAATGCCACTCAGCATAAGGAAAAAGCACATCAAAACCACAATGAGATACTACCTTAAATCTTTCAGATTTAAGGCTACAATCACAAAAGTAATAACAAGTGCTGGCAAGCATGCAGAGAAAAAGGAACCCTCATGCACTGTGGGTGGGAATATAAATTGGTGCAGCCACCATGAAAAACACTATCTAGATTCCTCAAAAAATTAAGAATTGAAAATACCATATGGTCCAGTAATTCTATTATTGGGTATTTACCCTCCCCCCCTAAAAAAACTCAAAAACGCTGATCTGAAAGGATGTATATGCACCCCTATGTTTACTGAAGCATGCTAAGATATGGAAGCAAGCTACAATCTCATCATTAGATGAATGGATAGAGAAGATGTTGTATATACACACACACATACAACATAATACATGTGTGTATATATATGTATGGTGTGTATGTGTCTATATGTATATATAACAGAATATATGTATATAGACACACACATATATATACATATACATGCATACCTATAGATAGATAGATGATAGATAGATAGATAGATAGATAGATAGATAGGTATACACACACCCATATACCATTCAGGCATAAAACAGAATGAGATCTTGCCATTTCCAAAACCATGGATACATCTAGAAGATATTATGCAAAGTGAAAAAAAGTCAGAGAAAGACAAATACCATATAACTTCATTTACACATAGTATCTAAAAACCAAACAATATACATAGAAACAGACCCATCAGTAGAGTGAACAACTGGTGGTTGTCCAAGAGAAGAATGGAGAGATGGGCACAATGAGTGCACAGGAGTGGGAGATGCCAGCTCCCAGTTATGTAAGGAATAAGACACGAAGATAAAACGCAAAGCACAGGGAACATAGTCGTACTGTTAATGGTGTTGTATGGTGACAGATGGTAGCTACATTTGTGTTGAGCAGAGCGTAATGTAGACACTTACCAAATCACTCGGGTGTATACCTAAAACTAAAATAACTGTATGCCAAGTCCACATCAATTAAAAAAAAAACACTAAGAAAGTAGGCAGATGGTTGTCCATCATTCCCTTCTGTCAAAACATTCATCTCTGAACTGGGAGAGAGGATGGATGGAGAAAAGTACATATGATCCTCCTTCACACCAAGATGTATGTTGTATTTCATGCAGTATGGTGCGAGCAGACTTGGCTTCTGTTCCAATTTTAGTTAGAATAGCCTTTCAATTAGTGGAAATTTTTCTACACTCTATTAATAGCTCTTTATTTTTCATCCTTTTTCTTTTTCTATATGTATATTTTTATTTTGAGAGAGAGAGAGGAGGAGAGGCAGAGGGAAAGAGAAAGAGAGAATACCAAGCATGGTCCAGACCCAGAGCAGAGCCCGACGTGGGACTCAATCCGGTGACTCTGAGATCATGACCTGAGCCAAAATCAGAAGTTGGACACTTAACCATCTGAGCCACCCAAGTGCCCCTCTTTTTCTATATTTTTATCTTAAGACTTTAGTATGAAGCTGGAGAAGGCTAAGAAATAATAGTTTCTTATAAAAGTTAGTTGTAGCCCCATTTTAACTAATACTTAACAGGTGATGCTTTATTCATTCTTCTCCAACGAGACAATAAATTCCTTAAACCACAACTTAGTGCAAAATAACATATATAGTCTACCTCATTTTATTGCACTTACCTTTACTGAACTTCAAAGATAATACTTTTTTTTAAATGAAGTTTTGTAGCAACCCTGCATTAAGCAAGTGAACCAGTGCCATTTTACCAATGGCATTAGCTCACTTTATGCCTCTATCACATTTTGGTAATTCTCACAATCTTTTAAACTGTGTAATTATTATTTTATTTGTTATGGTGGTCTGTGATCAGTGATCTTTAATGTTATTACTGTGATTATTTGAGGGTACCACAAACTGTACCCACATGTGACAGTAAACCGACAAGTGTTGTCTATGATCTGCCTGTTCCACCAACTGACCATTCCCCATCTCTCGTCCTCCCCTTGGGCCCCTCTGTTCCCTGAGACAATACTGAAATGAGGCCAATTAATAACACTACAATGGTCTCTAAATGTTCAAGTAAAAGAGTCATGTGTCTCTCACTTTAAATCAAAATCTAGAAAGGATTAAGCTTAATAAGAAAGGTATGCTGCAAGCTGAGACAGGCCAAAAGCTAGACCTCCTGTGCCAGTCCAAATTGTGAACATAAAACTTTTTTTTTTTAAGATTTTATTTATTTGAGATACAGCGAGAGAGAGAGAGAGAGATCACAAGCCGGGATGGGCAGAGGGAGAGGGAGAAGCAGAATCCCCACTGGGCAGGAAGCCCGATGTGGAACTCAAACCCAGAACCCTGAGATCATAACCTGAGCCGAAGGCAGATGCTTAACAGACTGAGCCACACAGGCGCCCCAAAAGAAGATTTCTTCAAGGAAAAGTGCTACTCCAGTGTGAACACACTGAGAATAAGAAAACAAAACAGCCTTACTGCTGATATGTAGAGAGTTTCAGTTGACTGGACAGAAAGATCAAACCAGCCACAACATTCTCTTAAGCCAAAACTTAATCCAAAGCAAGTCCCTAACTCTCTTTAATACTGTGAAGGCTGACAGAAGCAAGGAACCTGAAGAAAAGTTCAAAGCCAGCAGAGGCTGGTTCACGAGGCTTCAGGAAAAAGGCCATCACTGTAACACCAAAGTGCAGGGTGAAGCAGCAAGGGCTGGTGGAGAAGCTGCAGCAAGCTGACCAGAAGATCTAGCTAAGACAATAAGCGTGCGTGGCTACACTAGACAGAAGATTTTCAGTGCAGACAAAACAACCTTGTATTCGAAGATGCCATTTAGGAATTTCATGCTGGAAAGGAAAAGTCAATGCCTGGCTTCAAAGCTTCAAAGGACAGGCTGACTTTCTTGTTAGGGGCTAATGCAGCTCACTATGACTTCCAAGCTGGAGCCAAAGCTCACCATTCCAAAAATCATGGGCCCATAAGAATTATTCTTAATCTACTCTGCCTGTGTTCCAGAAGTGCAGCAGCAAGGCCTGGATGACAGCACATCTGTTTACAGCATGGCTTACTGAATGTTTTGAGGTCACTGCTGAAAAAAACAAAAGGACTTCTTTCAAAATATGACCACTTATTGACAATGCACCTAGTCACCCAAGAGCTCTGATAGAGATGTACACTGACAGCACTGTTGTTTTCACGTCGGATAACAGAGTACCTACTCTGCAGCCCATGTCTTGAGGAGCAATTTCAACTTTCAAGTCTTATGATTTAAGAAACACCTTTCATAAAACTATAGGAGCCATAGACCATCATTCCTCTGATGGATCTGGTCAAGGAAACTGAAAACCTTCTGGAAGCAATTTCCACTCCAGACATCATTAAGAACGGGTGTGATGCATGGGAAGAAGTCAAAATATCAACCCTAACAGGAGTTTGGAACGTGATTCTAGTCCTCACGGATGACTCTGAAGGGTTTAAGACTTCAGTGGAGGAAGTAACTGCAGATCTGGTAGAAACAGCAAGTGAACTAGAATTAGAAGTGAAGCCTGGAGAGGGACTGAACTGCTGTCATCTTGTAAGACGTGAACAGGTGAGAAGTTGCCTCTTACAGATGAGCAGAGAAAGTGGGTTCTTGAGATGGAATCTACTCCTGTTGAAGATGCTGGAATGAGGGTTGAAATGACAATGAAGGATTTAGGATATTCCATAAACTTGCTTAATCATACTGCATCAGGGTTTGAGAGGACTGACTCCAATTTTGAAAGAAGTTCTACCATGGGTAAAATGCTATAGAACAGCACTGCACTACTACATAAAAATCATCTGTGAAAGTCAGAGTCAACAGAGAGGACACTTCACTGTTCTCTCTCTTCTTTAAAAAAAAAAATTGCCACAGCCACCCCAACCTTTAGCTACCACCAGCCTGATCAGTCAGCAAACTTCAACATCAACCCTCCACCAGCAAAGGAATACAAGTTGCTGAAAGCTCAGATGATGGTCAGCATTTTTTAGCAATAAAGTATTTTTAAGTTACGGTATGTGCATTTTTTTAGATAGTGATATTGGATTTTTAATGGATAACAATATACTGTAAACATAACTGATATGCATGGGAAGCAAAACATTAATGTGACCCACTTCATTGCATTTTCACTTTATTGTAGTAGTCTGGCACTGAACCCACAGTATCTGCCAGGTATGCCTGTATCCCTCAAAGCAATTGGTCTAGAGTTACACGTTACTGGCATCTCCAAATTAGGTGAAAACAAAAATTTATATCTAAAGTATAAGAAAAAAAGGAAGGAATTAAAATGAATTCAGAGTACAGCTGGAGTTACAGAACTTGCTTTTAACTCCTCAGGCTCTTAGAGATAGTGCTGTTTTATTAGACTGCGTGGATGGGGTTTATAAATGGGGCCTATGATTTCTATACCTGTTCTCTTGAGAGCCAGAAAGCCATTATTTTTAATCAAGTATTTATATAATACCTCTTTGAGCAGCTTGGGGTCTAAATGAATGGTTGTCTATGACGATGAAATGAAATTGACTTTGCTCTACCAGAAAATGTATAACCGACCAAAGAAAACACTAAAGTACAAAAACAGCACCATGATGAAAAAAAGAAGTATCAATGGTAAACAAAATAGCAACACTAAAAGCTCCCACCCTGTGGTCTCAGAAAAGTTTTATTTCCTAGCAGTTCTTAACTCTGGAGTGAAGATATAATTTCATATGCTTTGGATTATTTGAAATGTCCACAAAATCTTTTTGTTGCTAGAAAACACTTCTAGGGCATAGATCACCTGATCATTGTCCCTGGTTTTTGTGAAACTCCTTAAACCAGCTCACCTTAAAAGAAGATACTTTGAGAAACAAGAGACAAGAGCTATGCAGGAACACCAAAGCCAAGTGCAATCAAAAAAATAACCAAGAGTTCTTTATTCAGAATGAGAAAATTTCTACAGATACAACCGAACTATGTCACTGTCAAAGAGTTGGTATTCCAACTGTCACTGCTTATCATAGCCATGCATGGTTACATAAAATAAGGACCAATGACTTTTCTTTAATCACTATGTAAAATTTCTTCTTTTACACTTAATCTTTTGCAAGAGAATAAAGGAATTCAGTTTTTCTGACTTTCCCAAAAATTCAACACGTACTACTCTTTCAAGTTGCAACATAGATAATAAATAGCACATGTTTCAGCCTAACTGATTTGATTCAATGGTAGACCATAAAAAAGATAAGTTATGAAAATATGTATAGAGCTTATGTTAAGCACAAAATGAATGGTATGTCTAATTAAAATAACTTTGGGTATAATCAATAAAGGAGAGCAAGAAGATGACAGAAGGTAACTGACACTACTAAAAAGAGCTTTCTTCAAACCACAGTTCAGTGTTTCCCTCTAATAATTTAACACTAATAATCTTATAAATTTATATGCATTATTCTCACTTTAGAGATAACTATAGAAAGATTCAAAGAGAGTAACGGAGGAGCGGCTGGGTGACTCAGATGGTTAAGCATCTGCCCTTGGTTCAGGTCAGGATCTCCAGGTCCTGGGATCAAGTGGGATCCCTGCTCAGCGGGGAGTCTGCTTCTCCCTCTTTCTCTCGGCCTGTTCATGCTCTCTTTCTATACCTCTCTGTCTCAAATGAATAAATAAAATCTTTAAAAAACAAAAATCAAAGAGGGTAAGGGAATGGTTTAAGGTCATAAATGTACTGCCTGAAGCTGTTGCCCTGGAGTCTATACAATTAATTGTGGAAGACACATCAGTCCTATATGGCAAGGGAAGCAGGGTGTTTATTCAATAAGAGATTAATTGCACAGGGCCTTAAAAACTGAACAATAAAGGTTTAGTTTTCATCATAAAAAATAGAGGTCCAGCAATTTAAGGAATATAATGAATCCACATTTTAAAAAATAAAAATATAGGGTGCCTGGGTGGCTCAGTTAGTTAAGCAACTGCCTTCAGCTCAGGTCATGGTCCCCGAGTCCCGGGATGGAGTCCCACACTGGGTTCCCAGCTCTACAGGGAGTCTGCTTCTCCCTCTGACCTTCTCCCCTCTCATGTTCTGTCTCTCTCTGTCTCTCTCTCAAATAAATAAATAAAATATTTTTTAAAATAAAATAAAATAAAAATAAATAAAAAATAAGGACACTTGGGTGGCTCAGTCGGTTAAGCAGCTGCCTTCGGCTTGGTCAGGATCCCAGGGTCCTGGGCTCCTTGCTCAGCAGGGAGCCTGCTTCTCCCTCTGCCTCTGTCTGCCTGTGCTCGATCTCTCTCTCTGACAAATAAATAAATAAAATCAAAAATAAATAAATAAATAAAAATATAGCCAAACACTGAATTACTATGGTAAAGGGACAGAGAGTAACAAATAGTAAACTGTTTAAGTCATTAGATGGTCTACAATAAGGATTAGAATGACAATGAAGGGGAGAATGTCCTATTTATGATCAAACAACGCCTCTGAAGGTGTGTTCCCAGTGGCTTGCCTAATCATCTCCATTGCCCCAATCACCTTGATAAGAAAATGCGTGTTCTGCCCAGTGTTGGACACTGAGAGAACTGAAGCCAAGACTATAACCCCCTTCCCACCATCAACGCTGGTGGGAGAAGCAGCTGAAGAGGAGCTGGCTGGTGGCCAGGGGAGATACACAAGCTTCTTTCAGAGCAGCTGGAATATTGCACCCATGGTTACTTTACTTCTACAAACAACAGTCGAGAGGTGGGAGGGCCCTCAAAACAACCAATATAAAAATTACCTCTGGTACATGCTCACTCAGCCTCTTTTTGAGCACTTCCAGCTGTGATTCTTATTTTTGTGGTGAGGTCACTTCCATGGTTAGGATAGTCTCTCATAGTTCATGCTCAAATAAATAGCAACAAAAAAAAAAAGGAAAGTTCATGCCAAGCAAATACACTGTTTGGGCCTTGTCTGGATCCAGACTGGAAGAAACCAACTGCAAACAGCCATTTTTGAGATGACTGGGGGAAATTATGGGTTTAATATTTTTAAATTTTATTGCTAAATAGTGTTATGATATGGGGCTATATTTTAAAAAGTCCTCCGGGATGGATATATACTAAGGAATCAATATTTATAGGTACAAAAATAGAGTGTCTAAGGTTTTCCTTAAAATAATCACGTAAGTACAACAAGGCATTGGGAAGAACTATAGCTTTCTCTGTACTTTTTTCTGATGTTAAAAAAAGAGACTTAACAATAAAGAGTATGTGTGTATGAATACATATAATGAAGACCAGGTATATACTGATTAATCTCACTTATATAGATAGATCCAAAGTGTTTCTAAGACTGCTGTTTAGATGTGTTTGTCGAAATTTGGAAAGTAGCTCTCCAAAATATTTTCTTTTTTTAATTTAATTTTATTTTTTCAATGTTCAATGACTATCTGTATGTCCTGGAATTCTAAATGATTTTTAAATTTCACTTCTGACTCTATTTTATCACATTTCAATAGTGTGTATGTTTTTATTTTACAATCATAGGATACATTAAAAAATGCATGACAGATTCTTTTATTAAACATATTACTGAAAGTCCTGGTCACAACAATCAGACAAGAAATAAAAGGCACCCAAATTGGTAGGGAAGAAGTAAACTGTCACTATTTGCAGATGAAATGACATATTATAGAAAACCCTAGAGACTCACCAAAATACTACTTAATAAATCTGAATAAAGTTCCAGGACACAAAATTAATATATAGAAATATATCTCATTTCTATACACTAAAAAAGTAGCAGAAAGAGTTAAGAAAACAATGTTATTTACAATTGTATAACAAAGAATAAAATACCTAGGAATAAATTTAACCAAGAAAAGTATATGGTCGGGGCACCTGGGTGGCTCGGTGAGTTAAGCCTCTGCCTTTGGTTCAGGTCATGATCTCGGGGTCCTGGGATTGAGACCTGCATCAGGCTCTCTGCTTGGCAGGGAGCCTGCTTCCCCACTCTCTCTCTGCCTACTTGTGATCTCTCTCTTTCTGTCAAATAAATAAAATATTTTTTTTAAGTATATGATCAACTAAGAATATCCGATGGAAAAAAAACAGTCTCTTCAACAAATGGTGTTGGGAAAACTGGACAGCAACATGCAGAAGAATAGAATTGGACCACTTTCTTACACCATACACAAAAATAGGCTTAAAATGGATGAAAGGCCTTAATGTGAGACAGGAAACCATCAAAATCCTACAGGAGAATGCAGGTAGAAACCTCTTTGACTTGGCTATAGCAACTTCTTACTAGACACATCACCACAGGCAAGGGAAACAAAAGCATAAATGAACTATCAGGACCTCATCAAGATAAAAGGCTTCTGTAGAGCAAAGGAAACAACCAACAAAACCAAAATGCAGCCTATGGAATGGGAGAAGATATTTGAAAACAACATATCTAATAAAGGGTTAGTATCCAAAATCTAAAAGAACTTACCAAACTCAACACCCAAAAAACAAACAACCCAGTTAAGAAATGTGCAGAAGACATGAGTAGACAGTTTTCTAAAAAAAGACATCCAGATGGCTAACAGACACATGAAAAGATGCTCAAAATGACTCATCGTCAGGGAAATACAAATCAAAACCACAAAGAGTTACCATCTCACACTGATCAGGATGGCTAAAATTAACAACACAAGAAAATAACAGATATTGGCAAAAGGAAACCATATGGTCTGCAGAGAACCCTCTTGCACTGTCAGTGGGAATGTAAACTGGTCAGCAACTCTGGAGAACATTATGGAAGTTCCTCAAAATGTTAAAAGTAGAACTAAGTGCAGCACCTGGGTGGCTCAGATGGTTGAGCCTCTAACTCTTGGTTTCAGCTCAGGTCATAGGATCAAGCCCTCCACTGGGCCCCATGCTCCAAGCTCTGTGCTCAACAAGGATTCTTCTTCTCCCCCTCTTCCTCTGCACCCCCCTAAGTACTCACATGTGCCCTCTCTAAAATGAATAAATAAATCTTAAAAAAAGAAAAAAAAAAAAAGAACTGCCCTAGGATTCAGCAATTGCACTACTAGCTATTTACACAAAAGATACAAAACTATAGATTTGAAGAGGCACGTGCACCCTGATGTTTATAGCAGCATTATCAATGACAGCCAAACTACTGAAAGAACCCAAGTGTTCTACTGACTGATGAATGGATAAAGCAGATGTGGTATACACACACATACACATACACACACACACACACACACACACACACACACACAGTGGAATATTACTCAGCCATCAAAAAATGAAATCTTGCCATTTGCAAAGACATGAATGGAGCTAGTGTGTATTATGCTAAATGAAATAAGTCAGTCAAAGAAAGACAAATACCATATAATCTCACTCATATGTGGAATTTAAGAAACAAACCAGAAGAATATATGGGAAGGGGGAAGAGACAAAAAGGAGAGAGGGAAACAACTATAAGAGACTCTTAACAATAGAAAACAAACTGAGGGAGGTTGATGGATGGAGGGGAATGGGGGGTGGTCTAGCAGGGTGATGGGTAATAAGGAGGGCCCTTGTTATGATAAGCACTGGGTGTTATATGTAAGTAATGAATCACTGAATTCTACTCCAGAAACCAGTATTACACTGTATGTTAACTACCTAAAATTTAGATTTAAAAACATTTAACCAAGGAGATAAAAGGCCATACACTAAAAACTGTAAGATACTGTAAAAAATTAAGTGAAGACATAAGCAAATGGGAATATATTCCATGTTCATGGGTTCAAGGAGTATCATTAAATGTCCACACTACCCAAAGCAATCTACAGATTCATTGCAATTCCTCTCTTTTTTTTTTTTTAAAGATTTTATTTATTTATTTGACAGACAGAGATTACAAGTAGGCAAGAGAGGCAGGCAGAGAGAGAGAGAGAGGAGGAAGCAGGCTCTCCGCGGAGCAGAGAGCCCGATGTGGGGATCGATACCAGGATCCTGGGATCATGACTCAAGCTGGAAGCAGAGGCTTTAACCCACTAAGCCACCCAGGCGCCCCTGCAATTCCTTTCAAAATATCAATAGGATTTTTCACAAAACTACAATAAATAATCCTAAAAGTTGTATGAAACCTCAAAAGATCCTAAATAGCACAGCAATCTTGAGAAAGAAAAACAAGGATGCAGGTATCACAATTCCAGATTTCAAGCTATACTCAAAGAGCTATAGTAATCAAAACAGTACTGTACTAACACAAAAATAGACAAACAGATCAATGGAACAGAATAGAGGCCTAGAATAAATGGCTATGCTTATATGGTCAATTAATCTATGACAAAGGAGGCAAGAAGAAAAAATGGAAAAAAGTCTCTTTAATAAATGGTGCTGGAGAAACTGGATGATGATACATGCACAGCAATGAAAGTGAACTACTGTCTTACACCATCCACAAAAATAAACTCAATGAATTAGAGACCTAAATGTAAGACCTGAAGCCATGCATTTCCTAAAAGAGAACACAAGCATTAATCTCTTGCACATGGACCTAAGCAACATTGTTTGGGTCTGTCTCCTCAGGCAAAGGAAACAAAAGCAAAAATAAACTTCTGGGACTATATCAAACTAGAGTTTTGCACAGTGAAAGAAATCATCAACAAAACTAAAAGACAACCTACTGAATGGCAGAAGATATTTGCAAATGTTATATCCAATAAAGAGTTAATATCCAAAATATTTAAGAAACTCCTACAATCCAACATTAAAAAAATAATCTGATTTGAAAAGAGGCAGAGAACCTCAACAGACATGTTTCCACAGAGGAGAAACAAACAGAAAAATTTTTATTTTCTGTTTAAATAAATAAATAAAAAGATGTTCAACATCACTGATCATTAGGAAAATGCAAATCCAAACCACAATGAGGTATCACTCTAGTCCTGTCAGAACAGCGAGTATCAGAAAGACAAGATTATAGCAGGTGCTGGTGAGGATGTAGAGAAATGGAAACCCTCAGGCACTGCTGGTGGGAATGCAAACTGGTGCAGCAACAGTGCAAAACAATATGGAGGATGTTCAAAAAATTAACATTTGAAAAACCATGAGATCTGGAAATTCCACTGATGTATACTTACCCTCCCAAAATGAAAACACTAATCTGAAGAAATACAAAACACTGTCTACTGCAGCACTATTTTCAATAGCCAAGATATGAAAGCAACCTAAATGTCCACTGATAGAGGAATAGATAAAAGTGGTATACACACACACACACACACACACACACACATATATACATGTAATATTACTCATCCATAAAAAAGAATGAGATTTTTGCCATCTGCAATATGGGTAGACCTAAAGGGTATTATGCTAAGTGAAATAAATCAGAGAGACATACCATGTGATTTCACTTACATGTGGAATCTAGAAAACAAAACATACATTAACAGAAACAGTCCCATAAAAACAGAGAAATGCATTAAAAGTTAATTTTTAAGTAATGTAACTTCTAATTTTGTCACATTTGCCTACAGCACATTCATTTAAAAAAAAAAGAAAAAAACTCTAATAATTAACTGCCAGTTATTTTTCAATGAGGAAAATTTTATTGGAAACCTCATTTACAACGGAGTCTGGAGGCCAGCAGGGAGAGAACATTACCTGCTACCATTCCTAGCCAACTACAGACCCAAAAAAGAAAACATGGGCCTTGCACGTAGATAATTACTTTATTATTTCAGCAGGAGGAAGAAATGCTTTCCTCCTCCCCTGGCAACAGCCCAGCCAATGAAAGACTGTCACAACTCAGCCAATGAAGAGCCATTATATTTCGAACTCCCAGTTTACTTCGTGGATTTCTTGTGTCTAACAGCCTTCCCAACTTCCTCCTTTCCTCTATAAAGAACTTTCATTTCCTTTGCTCTGTGATGTTGGGTATGGTTTTAACTTAGCTTGCTTGTCCCAAATGGCAATTCTCTGCTGTTGCTGAATAAACCCATTTTGCTAGTGAAAGAGCCAAGTAGTCTTATTTTCAGGTTAAGAGCAAAGGCACAGATCAGGAAAGAACTCCCAACTACACCTTTCACACAATCTCATTTGCTACCCTATCACTGACATTTTCTAGTGATACTTTATTAATGCCTACTGGTATTCAGTGTAGATGTAGAGACAATGTATGTCATTTCAATAAAACCAATTTTATCTGTCACAGAAAAGTATGAAATGATACTATCTGTATATAAGTCCAAAAAAAAAGTGACGTTTCCCAAATGATCATTTAGAAGGCATTTCCTTGGAAACATTGTTTATAGGCATGTTTAGAAAGGAAGGAAGGAAGGAAGGAAGGAAGGAAGAAAGAAAGAAAGAAAGAAAAAATTAAAAAAAGAAAGCATGGGCTTTTGGCTTCGAATATTCTCCTGGAGTTCTGCTCTAACTTCACTTACACAATTCTCATTCAGTTTCCCTTCCTATTCAGTCTCTGGCCAGAGTGAAGACTTTAACACTTGTAGAGAATTGGTTTTCCTGAAGTATAAGGCTGAATAATATGTTTTCTTCTCCCTGATAACAGTGTCCTCACAGCCACTCTTCTTGACTATTTCGTACTCCAAGTTGTTCACCAGTAAAAGGGGAATAAATGTTTTCCTTTGTTCTCAGTTTTCTTTCAATATATTTTTTTTCCTCTTTTTTTCTGTTAAAGAGAATGACTTTATCTTGCCGAGCCATATCCCTGACACCTAGCACAACAATGAGTGTATACTAGGGGTTGTATAAATAAAGACTGCTTGACTAGAGAAATGCACAATATTACTCTCATGCACTCACTACATTAAAACAGCAAAGGCAGCGCTCAGCTTAAAATATTCAGGAGTCTTTCTGCTAAGATATTACTCCAGAAGCCATTATTATATTCCTAAAGGCATAGACATCTTTACTTACTAGTTTGCCAGGCAGTTTAAGCTACCAATGATCTAAGCCTAACATAAAAACACTCAAGTCAATCAGTAGTGTAAGACAGTACAATGGGTAATCACTTTGTAGAATAAATGAAGCCTGATGCAAAATGTTTCTCCCATGAACTGTTGCATTTTTAGTCTTTATATTGTTGAGGGGCTGACAGAAGGACAGTGAGTTGAGGGTGTAATCTTTAGTTCCAGAGAAGTCAAATTACATGACTACAATGAATCACCTCGATGAAGCCGAGCTCACTGGTTACTAGCACCTACTACAAAACCAAACTTATGCAATGCTCTTCATCATTCAAATATTGCTTCTGAGTGTCAAGTACTATTGTGACCTTTATTTTTTCTACTTCTTCAAAAGTATGCCAGTCTCTTTTTTTTTTTTTTTGAAGAAAATGTCATTTGATATTTTATTTCAGTTACCACGTCTACATTTTTTTTTACATAGTAAGGAAAAGGGCATTTGGGGGCAGAACAGAATTGCAAAACTAAAATGTTTTATTTCAGTAGTGACTCAGGAAAAAGCTATGATATTTCTTTCCTTTTTACCTTGTTTTTTCCACTTAGAATACTGTGAACCACAGAGCTGTGAGTGCTTCTATATTAAAGCAAAATAAAACATCTGGTAATGAACAAATATGAGTACAAAATGGTTACAAGCCTTCCTCACATTCTTAATATATTCCTTTGTCCCTCAGTGATGAGGTATGAAAAGTGGACTTCCTGAGGAGATAAGTGAAAAACCTACAGACATGTAAGGGGCAAAACTCCAAGAAATATTATCGAAGTTTCCACATACTTTCCACTTCTGGAGACACTGCAATGAGACAATTACACATCCCGGAGGATGAATTTAGGATAGTGCAAGAGTAAAACAAACTCCAACATAAAGATCCTTTTGTACTATACGGTGCAGGTCCAAATTTCTGCATTAAGGAAAGTTGGTCTTATAACTGATCATTTACAGTCAATTGTGTTACAGCTTCTGCCCTGGTATTTTCTTTTGAGAGATTCAAAAAAAAAGTATAGTATCCTTTTTTTTTGGTTAATCTTTTTATTTTTTAACTTTTTTTGAGAGGGAGAAAGTACATGCATGCCAGGGAGATGGGCAGAGAGAGAGGGTGAGGGAGAGAGAGAATTTTAAGAAGGCTCCACATTCAGCAAAGAGCCTGACCCAGGGCTCTATCTCATGACCCTGAGATCATGACCCGAGCCAAAATCAAGAGTCAGACGAGATTGGGCGCGTTCAGGGTGGTATGGCCGTAGACCAAAATCAAGAGTCAGATGCTCAACTGCTGAGCCACCTGGGTGCTTTACAGTACGCTTTCTTGGATATTTCACAAATACAATACTCTCACAGGTAAATATGGGTGACTTTTTAAATTCTCTAAATGCTGTCCACATTTGTGGGAATGGGGACTTCGACATACATGATGAACATCAGGCACAAAATTCTCCTTGATAAACTATAGAAATAATAATTGATTTTGTCTATCACAAACACAATTCTAATTCTCCTTATTCCGATTTATAATTAGATATAGCTTAGAATCATTACACTTCATGATATTTTCCCAAATCAATGTTGCTTGTTGAAATGTCTTCTTAAAATTATGATTGAATGTTTACTTATTTAAAAACAAAACATTTCTAAACTTTTCTAAGATGCTTTCTCTGATCTTCCAAATTAATACCAATAATTTATTTTGAGACAGAACACAAGAAACACTCAAGTAAGTAAGGTTTATGGGCTGCTTTGGGGGTTTGGGGAGGTTGGTGTTTTGTTCTGTTTTGTTTTACAATACAAATAGAAATTAAGCACTCTTTCCTGCTTTGACTTGGGACAAAATCTCTTCCAGGGTAAAGCGCATAGTCAATTCCAACCATGGTTTTAAATATCATATGTAAATTTCTAATTAAGAAATAACTTTTTAAAATGGAATTTGCAATGGTAACTCCACCACTGACTTTTCATCTAAGTTTTCCATCCCTTCGATTTCTTACTGGGTCATTCACACACTTTGTGTTACCATGTGCTAAAATAAAACAGTAAAGGATCTTCCAATTATTATGTAAGAATAAAATGACTCAAATGTGCTCTAATAAGGTATATTATTTAGTCATTTTAAAAGATGTCTCCTAATTTAGGTATATGTCATGATCAGCCAGAAAGAAACCATTTTATTACGTTTAAATTGAGCCAAACATTCAACCAAAATTTGCAAAACAAATTAATAAGCTTCTTACTTCCTACTTTTGATTTTATTTTCTTGATACCAGTGAGATTTAAGATGTAGAAAATGAGCAGAAAATATTCAGTCAGAAGCATGTCTATCTTAAGAAGTGGTCAAAGAGTAGTTCATATTTTGGATAAAAGAAAACTAACTCATAATTAAGTGATATCTGAACAACTCTAAAGGCAGTACATGTTCATAATTTACTCTTTTTAAGAAGATATAACCTATAGAGGGTCTTTCTAAAATCATGAAAAGGAACAACCCGGAAATGTCTTTAACTAGACACACAATAAACATTAAGTAAATTAGTTTCTTGTCCCACCAAACTTCTTAAAAACCGACAACACAAAAACATCAATAAAATTGTTTCTAGCATCTAAGTTTTACTATATACAGTAGTACTAAAATCATGTATTTATAACATACCCATAAAACATTTACTTCCTTTCTTGTTTATTTTACCTCTCATTTTTTTCTTTTCCTTTTTCCTACAGAAAGAGGCCCTCAGTTACTTATTCAAATGAACTAATTTTCACCTGCCATAAGCTAAAATGTGAAAATATCAATATAATTGAATAATAGCTTTACTATTACTATACATTCTATTTTAAAATCACCCTCATTATTCCCAAGATGTTAGAAATTTTCTATCTGTGAAAAACTGGAAAATCCAAGCTGAGAAATGAGAGCCACATTTGGGAAAACCAGTCTTATGACAAGTATCGAACATAAGCTGTGCCAATATAAGCTGCACGGCAGTGAGCCTTCGTTTCACAAGAGAGCCTTCAAAAGATCTGTGTTTTAATTGTCACAATTTTGCTGACAGCTCAAAGGGAATTCATATTATAAATGTTGTGTTAAAAAACAAAGGATTCAAAGGTTGTAATACTGCTAATGAACAATTTAATTTAGAAGAATGATGTGCGTGGGCAAGCAGGAGGGAAGGGAAGCATAGGGAAGAAGGAGGGTGGCTGAGGGCAACTGAGGTCACAGCCTGTCTTCAATACACACCTCCTACTCAGGGGTAATAAAGGAGAGAAAACGTGTTCTCAGAATTATAGTTTCTCCTCTAGGCTTTATTTAATGCTTTCTATCTAAGTGTTAAAGAGCCCAAACCATTAGTACAGAGAAATACATGAGAACACCAAAATATATGGGACATACATTTCAATTCAGTTGGTACTCAGAATTTTTAAGAACATGGCAACATGAAAATTGCTGGCAAGATTCTAATTAAGCTATTAAATTATCAAATCAAGCTCCTTGTTTAGGTAAGACAGGGTTAGACAAGCAAACAAAAATGAAACTCGTGCTAGAGTAACAAGATGTTTTCAAGGAAAGTACCTGCGGTTTCCATGACGACGGACACTGACTCTAAAATCATTTTCTTTTAAAAAACATTTGAAATGCATTTTACTATAATTGAATAAACATGTTCAAAGTTCGAACTATTCTTTGCTTTTCATGACACAATTATTAAATCCAACTACAACTGGATCAAGGTCCAATAATCTATACATCAAAAGCTTGTGCCAAAAAAAAAAAAAAAAAGCTTGTGCCATATGTACTTATGATGTTCTATAACTTGTACAATCAGGTTGATACAAAACTCAAAAAAAAAAAAAAATTGTGCAAATTTCTCTTACAATTTAAATACAAACATTACCGTCAGTCTAAAATTATTTACCAGGAAAAATTTTTTTAAGCCAAGTGTTGGCTCTAACACTTATCTATATAGACTTCTCATTTTAGTTTTTTTGTAACTATTTCTTAAAATATAAAGGATTTTTGAATGCTTGAAAATTTGGAAATATGTACCAGTCATCTTCATAAATCTTCAAAAATCTAGTCACATTTAATCAATGATTTTCTTATAAGTTTATCCAAGTATAATTATATTCTTTAAGGTCATATTGATTTCAGATCTTAGTTAATTCACTGAGAATTCCAAATTAAGAATGCTAGAACTTAAATCTTTTTTAAATATGACAAACTTCCATCTGTATACAATATCAAAAAGAAAACAAAACACACAGTACCAAGGAATGAAACCTCAAATTTATTCATAAAGTAATAATTCTGTCTTATTTACCAAAAATGAAGGAAAAGTGACTAGACAGTGTTAGAGATTTTTAAAAGATTTAAATTTAAGGATAATGAATTTGAAAAAAATCTATGACATAGCTTCCTCAACTTCTTCACTCCCTTTTTACAGTAATTTATAGGAAATTTAATTACAAAGAACATTGTCTTTAATTAAGGAGGGCACATATTACATGGAACACTGGTATGGTACATAAACAATGAATCCTGAAACACTGAAAAAAAATAAAATTTAAAAAATTAAAAAATAATAAAACACAAAAAAATAGATTAAGGTATCCACCCTGTTTCAGCTTTGTCACTAATCTATTGGGTGCTCTTGGGGAAGTCACTTCACTCTTCTGCCTAATTAAGTAATAATTAGTATAAATTTATTCTGACCCTCTCAACTGACCTGACAATAGATGGTTAAGGGAAAGTGGTTTAGAAAAATATCAGACAACTCACTTTTTAGTATATTTTTTATTAGTAAATCAGGTAATCAAACAGATAACTGGAGAAACTTAGGTTAGCTTACATGGTAATAAAGGATTACCATATCCTGAGTGTTTGATGTAGGCTAATTTAATCTTTAAGATCCCTAGAAATGCTATTTCAAATGATTACAGGTAACTGCATATAATTTCAGCTTGGTTACAGAATCTACCAACCTATAGTAACAATGTCCAATGGGACTATTTCATTCCAAATTAACTAAAAATCAAGCCAGCAACTTTATTTTTACTCTTAAATAGTATGGGTTTATTTAGAAAAAATGCTTCTTCTGATTGCTCAGTTACATATGTGTATATGTGTATATATTTGCACAATTTTTACAGCAATGTGGAAACAAATGCTAAGCAATAGTAATTTATATTTAACTGTTAGATAGTTTAAACTAGATGTTCTATCAACTTTAAAATCTGCCCCACGTGTTTTGGTAACAGTTAACTAGCAGAAACAAGATGTCATATTCACTAAAAAATCACTTTCAGCTTGATTTAGGAATGTCAAGATTTTAGTGTGAGTCTCTGAGTAGAGGATATGACATTTGGCGCGTGGGCACCAGTGGGGCTCTCTAGGACCCAGAAAGTCTGATCTCTCCCAGCTCGGGCCAGCAGGAAAATCTCTGTGTGCCTTCCCTGCTTGGAAACTCTCTGGCGGTCTGGAGCTGCCCAGACAGCTGCTGCTGTTGTGGTTTTGAGTACAAGGAGGACACACAGGTGTCCCCAGAGATCACGGCTGGGAACCTGCCCTGCAGCACCCAGAGGGGAACGGACTGGGGCTTCTCTCTGGGAGGGAGGTCTGGGTGCAGATTGCTTTCCTCTAAACCTCAAAGAACCATCGGGAGCTGCCAAGGGGAGAGAAAACAAATGAACAGACATAAAAACCTCCAGAGAACAAAAGCCTAAGGGCCCAGTTTCCTCAGAGCCCACCCCCTGGAGGGGGGCAGGAGGACTTAACTCAGGAAACACCCCCTGAAAACCCACGCAGCAGGCCCCTCCCCCAGAAAGCCAACCTGCCGAGAAGACAACAATCACTACTACTTCACAGATACGTTTAATTCTTAATTCGTTCCCACTATTCTGGTTCATTTTTAAAATTTTTTTAATCTTTTTTATTTTTTTATATAGATTTTTTTAGCCTATTTACCATGACAGTGAGATGTCCAGTACATCAAATTCCATAATAACCTTTTAACCTGAACTTTTTGATACATATACCCATGTTTTTCTTTTGCTTTTCTATTTTTTATATATTTTTTTAAATTTCACTTTAGTTTAGATCATTCTTTACTTTTCTTTGCTAATATTCATATAGAGTTAAAATTCAAGGTAATCCCCTTTCCCCAATCAATGCTACCCCTATAGGTAAACCAATTTTTAATCCCCTGATATCTTAGGAAAGTTGTATCCTTTAAAAAAGATATCAAGATACATCCAGGAAGAAGCAAAATAACCTTCCTCGCCCACACTGAGAATTTACAACCACTCT
>PISX010023580.1:0-29482 GCA_004024625.1 Mellivora capensis
GAAAACTCATCTTCTTTATCCATCCATCTGTTGAAGGGCATCTCAGCTCCTTCCAGAGTTTGGCTTCTTATTATATATTCAAATAGCTTTATAATTTTGTGGTTTACATGAATATTTCTAAGCCAACTGCATTTGATTTGGGGACAAAATGGGGTGAAAATTCTATTTTCCTGTATGGACATGAAATTAGACAACTTATTTAAAGGTCTCTCAATTCATTACTAAGCAAAAATGATGCTTGTGTCATATATCAAATATGAGATGGAGAATACTTGTTTATCTTAAACATGACCTGTAATAGTGTTTTTAATTAGTAATATTATTATTGTTAGTTACTTATTAAAATAGCTGAAATAGCTTATTAAAAACATCAAAATGAAATTTTACATGGGGGATATTAGAAGAAGATAAAAGTTGCTGTGGGATATTGAGGCTCTGGATAAGCTGAAGAGATATAGGGATATGTAGTCAGAGATGAATGAATTATAATTTCTAAGAACTGATTCATATTCCACATTCAATTAATTATATAATCATAAGAAAATCATTTAGCCTCAATATGCCTCAGTTTTGTTGTCTGCAAAATGTCCATGTCACTATCAATCCTATCTACCTCAGAGAAAATATGAGGACTAAATGAGATAATTGTGTGACAGAAAATCCTTAAAGTGTGAAATTTTAGCAATATTGATATAAAAGCTACTATTTATTGGAGGTCCATTGTGGTATATATACCACATGCTAGGCTAAACCTTTTTCACATATTTATTTAAATACTCAACAATTTACACAGCATACCTTGTTATCAATTCTTTGTGAATTCAAGTATGTAAGACTGAATGACATAACCAAAATTACCCAAGAGTAAGGATTTGAAACATGGCCTATCTCAATCTGTAGTCCATGTTCCTAACAATGAGAAAGCCAATCATATTTAATTGCAGTACTATATGTAGGATGTAACCAATTAAACAAATTTTGAATAAGATATATTTATATGACTTTACAGTACATATTTTGTTTTCAGAATTACACAAACTTTGTTTATATGCTCATATGTCTTACATTTATGTATCCACAATCTATGCAATGATATTTTTTACTTTCTGTTAATTCCTATGTTCATAAATTCATTCAACAAGTAATTATTTTGAGCATTACAATATGTAATGTTACACTAATCAAATGGAATCTAAAATAAATTTTAAACTATGTCCTTGCCCTTTCAGGATAATCTTTCAGAAAATGAAATATATCTGTGTCCAATTCAACATAAAAATATAACATCCCTGTAATATGATTCATTTTTAAAATTTGGTCTAAGCTAAACTGGATATCTAATTAAAAACACTAAATTTAATATCTCCTTTACATGACATTTCAATTAATCACACAACTGAATAAAATATTGAGTACTACACAGATCTTTTTTTTTTCTTCAGATACACACTTTAATTGCACATTTTAGAACTACTATAGCACTCTGAAAATGGTCAATGACAAAGAATTACTTACAAACATGACTGCTTTATGGATTCCCTAATGGTTAAGTACAAAAGTCTGACTAAAGGGTGTCTAGATTTTACTGCTGATTCAATCCAGGTTTCACTCCTTTAAAAATGAAGCTAGACATCTACAAACAAAGTAAGAATCTCACGAAGGAACACTTATTTTCTTTCTGACTCCAAGGCATTGGATAAACTTAGCTCTTTCTCCTATGTTTGGAATGGATAGTGTTTATACTTCATTTTGAATGTGCAGGAGTGGCTGGAAGCAAAACTCTCTGTTCTGTGCATTTTAAGTAATCCCTGATACCTCAAGAACTATAGGAAGAATGCAAACAAATGGAACCCCAGAAGAGAGAAATTGAGCCAAAATAAAGCATAAACGAGGCTGGGGACACTCCTTTTCTCCTTTTTCCTGTTAAGCTGGAAGTAATTCGGGTCCAGAAAAAGCTGTTATCAGGAGATCAATGGTGTCAGTTTCTATTTGTCACAAGAGCAGAGAATATGTACACTTAACCACACACACAAAAAAAAAGGAATAAGAAAAAAACAAAAAGCAAAAGGTAAAGAGAAAAAGTATAGCTCAGCCGGAGATAAACTGGAGTTACCCTTAACTCATAATGAAGCTAATATCATGATATATAACAGTGTGAAACAGGATATTACTTGTTTAAATGATAAACGTGTTTCTTATAAGATTGCAGTTTCCATGGTGTTAACATTTCAATTTGCTAATTTTCTAAGTCACACATCTTATTAAGTCTTATATTAATTATTACTAAAGATAGTCTATCCACAGTATCAGCTAATTTGTTCTTCAGATCAGCCCACTAATATCAAGCCTGAGCTTCACATCCTGATGAATGGTTAATGTCAGAGAGAATTTCCCTGAGCATAATCAGCCATAATTTCCTTTTGAATAATAATGTATTTACCAAATTTTCAAATAAAAAATTTTAATACTATGTAGAAAATATCAGTATCTGAAACCATGATAAGCATTTATGAAAACATTAGCTACCTAATAGAGATTGCAAAAAGGAGATATTTTGATTAGTGATAGTCAACAGTCTGTCCTAATTAGTAGAACATTGTCATACACTAACTATACAGAATCCTCATGGTGTATTTGCATGTTCTAGAAAGACATCAGTTATATTTATATGGGCCATCTTATTTAGGTATGCAGTTAATGAACACCTGCCACTGTATTTAAGATTATGATGTACTCGTGGGTACTACATCTAAAAAATTGTTTTTGATTGTTGAGTTTTTGGAAGGTACCAGGTAGTGTGTATGTGTGTCTGTAATCTTTTGTTCATTATAACAACATTTTGAAGTAGGTATTATTACTATATTTTTACAAATGAAAGGTTAAAAAAAGATAACATAATCCTGATAATAATTGAATACATTATTGATGTTTTACTTACAATCCCGAAAATCATTTCATCATATGCTTCAAACTTTCATGTGGAATAAAAAATATAAAATTATATGCTACTTTATACACATACATAAAAACATATACACAAACATATGGATATACCATTGGAGATTTTAAAAATATCCAGCAGTAGTCAGTGCTACCATTTGAAAAGACCTGTTTCAGTAAAATAGTCATGCAGCAAAGATACTAGATCTTTCAGGAGAAGGATTTATGGGAATTTTTGGTACTGGCCAGATTGATGCCAATGGGCAGTAGCTAGCTACAGAAGGTCATCAGAAAATAACTATGGGATAGGACAGGCAGAATCTAGGAGGTAAACAAGGGTAAACAAGTAAGCAAGGAGGACATTTGTTAAGAGATAAACTTAGAGTCATTATTTTGTGGATCATCAAACACCAAGATAGGGAGAGAGAACCTAAAAAGGACACTCTGTATTGGGATATATTATCTAGGCAATTTTGACTGTGGGGCTACTGAAAAACAAAAACAAAAACAAAAACCCACACAACTAAATATTGATGCATTTACTATTTTGGGGTTAGTTTTGTTCACAGCTTAACTTGGTTTAATATAATCAAGGAGAAAATGTGTTAAGCCTAATACATATGCTTCCCAGTATTTACTATATCATCTTCTTGATCATAGCAAGAGAATGAAAATGCTTCCCCTTTATTCCAGTAGAAATTTGTATTTACCCATAAGATTGTCTGCTGAAGAAAGAGGCTATTATAATCTGAGTGTTTTGTTATGTGAAACAATGGGAAGAGATAACATGAGAAATACTTGAATCTTCCATTTAAAAAACATAAAAATATATCAGTAGGTGTAAGGATATAAACAAAAGTCATTTAAATTAGAAATAAGTAAGAAATAAAAAAATAAGTATTCATTGAAATTTACAATTTTAGCTTTTTATAAAACACACATGAGCCTCAACATAACATTGCATTTGTGTTGATCAGAATGAGTTGCCTCCATCTATGAGAGTACCGTCTGGATTAAGAGCATGTGCGGAGCTAGGATGTGGTAGCTAAAAGAGTCTTTGACAGTATCTGTTTATACAAAGTGGATAATTCAAACAAGTGTCCATATGTTAGATCATTTCAACTCATGGTTAAAATATTCAGAAAATTGGGACAAACATAATAAATTCCTTTGACTTATATAGATAGCCACAGCTATTTAGGTTTTGTTTATAGACTAAACCTACACTTTAAAATGTCTATGAAAATGTTGGAATTTGACCTCAATATTTATCTATTTGGATTAGAGATAGCACTATTTTCCATGAAATTTATATTTGCCATCTGTGTCTGAAAACATGACTTGGCATCACTAAACTAGAAATCCATTGTGAAATTAGATTTACTTATTTACTTAATATTAGATTCATTCATTTATTCTTTAACTTAGCAAATATTTACTAGCATTTATGTTATCCCAGGCAGGATTCTCAGAGCAGGGATACAGCAGTAAAGAAACAAACAAACAAACAAAAAAGACAAAAATTTCTGACATTTTCCAGAAGAGTAGAAAGATCTACTTGCCTCCAGTGCAGTTATTCAGGAGGTGATTAGTAGAGATGAAATTAGAGTGCACACAAAGTGAAGATGAGGGGACAGCTTTTGAAAAAACTTGCAGTAAATTTAAGGGAATTTTTTGTTGCTTTTGACTGAGATGGGAGCCATTGGAGGAAAAAGAACGTGTTGATAGGAGAGACATGATAACCCTTTTAAAACACCACTCTGGTTACTCTCTAGGGACAAAGTGAAAACAAAAGACCAAGTGGGAAACTATTTCTCCACATAAAAGATGACAGTGGTTTGGACCAATTGACATTTGCTGATGGATTGGAGGTAGAGTGTGAAAGAGTTGATGCCAAGGTTATTTGTTTTGTTTTGTTGTATGCTTTTCAGAGTTTTGTTTCACTTTCTCTGAGCAACTGGAACAATTTACCAGTTTCTGATATAGGGAAGACAGTCAGAAGACTATATTTTGAGCAGTGGTGAGGAAGATCATAAGTTCTATTTGGAGATATTAATTTTGAGATGTTTCTAGACATGAAAGTTAAGATGTTAAATAAAAAGTTGATTACATGAAATTGTTGTTCAGGGAAATATCCCAGACTGGGCATAGTGTCGGGACCTATAATCATGTAGATAACCATAAGACTGAATGAGGTCACCAAGAGAGGAGTCCAAAGGTAGAACCTGGGTCACCCAACACTTAGAGGTCCAAAGATAAGAAGTAAACAAATCCAAGAAAGTAGAATGTCCAAGGAAGAATGTGGATCAACTAGATTAAGTTCTGCTAATAGGAAGGTAAAATGATAATTACAAATTGAGTATAGGGTATTATAATGTGGGGATCTTTAGGGACTTTCAGAAGAGCAGTTTCAGTGAAGCATTATAGGTTAAAAATTGATTACAATGTTTCATAAGTATAGATGAGGAGAACACATAGACAACCTTTTAAGGAAATTTGTTATGAAAGGGAGCAGAAAATGAACAATCATTGGAGAGGGATGTGGTATAAAGAGAGGAGATTTGTGTTAAGATGCTGGAAATCACAGCATATCTGCTATTTGATGAAAATGAATTTTGCAAAGAGAATAATTATGTTCTATAATCAGAAAGATAAGCCAAAAGTATTCAAAACATTATAGTATCTTTCTATCAAAACATCTGACACTTTGGTGCTGAGTTCAAAATCACTATGACAAATTTACATAACTCAAGTTTATAAGTCCAAACTCCTTGAATTTGTAGTCTTAATTATTGTATATTTTATTCATTATATATTTTGTTCTTAATTGAGGGCTTTAGGTCTTTTGTCTGGCAAACATTGTTTGAACCTATTCACCATGACTCATGAAATAAAGCAGTGTTTAGTGTCAAAGAAGTCTACTAACATAAAATGCATTACTTAAAACCTGTATTGATTCTTATCCAAAGAGTTAAAGTACAGAAATGTAGGTATATCACTCAGTGGAGTTATTTTGGCACAATTGTTCATTTGAAACAATGAGTGTCATGTTTGGGAAAGGATTTGGACTGACAGCTCTAAAGATGGATGCCCTTTCTTATTCTGTAAGCAGGCAAAGTAGAGATATATGCACTCCAAATTTTACTTTCTATTCTGCCATAAGCTATAAAGTTTCCATCCCCCATATTTTCAAATACTAAGCAAAAATTGTATGTGACTTATGCCCTTGGTATTTTTTCCCCAGAAAAGATTTCTGTTTATTTTATTTTTTTTAAATTTTGGATAGCAAGAAATGTATAGGTGGGATTACTAGAAGGGAAGAATCAATGTAAAATCTATAGCACATTGACCATAAATTATATTCGTTGAAATTCCATAAAAGAAATTACCTAAATGGTGGGATCTACTCTCCTTAAGTTAACAAACAAAAAAGCAACTGTAAAAGTTTAACGTCAGTTGTATCAATCTATTTTAAACCTGTAATCTCATTTGAGTTTTCCAAGCTGATCTGATTATGCCCTATATTTCATTCATATATATCCTAGATGATCACAGAAAAGTGAAAATGGAAAATAGTAACATGGATTAGTGACAAGACAAAAATTCAGTTCAGATAAGTTTTGGATGAGCAAGTGAAAAAATTTACATTCTCTGTTTTCCGTTATTAAGAAAATGGTTGCTTTACGTAAATCCAGAAAAAGTATATTTTGTGGTTGTGGACTTCCCAAGAAACTGGCATTTAAGCCCATGGTTTATAACTCTGTTATGTAATTAATGGTCAGAGAAAATGTTATCTTTTTACAGTACCGGGAAGCTTAAAAATATGTATGGCATTTTGTCTATCAATTTCTCTTCAAGGATTCAGTCTTCAGGTAATCATTCTTCAACAAACATTTGAGATTATGAATTTTTATCACAAGCTTGAATACCTGACTAAATTATGGCTAGTTACAGAATGGGATAATGTGCAACACTTTCAAATATTGTTTTTAAGAATATTTTTTATAAAAAGGAAATAGAGAAATGGTAAATTAAAAAGTTGCAACCTGATTTTATGATAAAATAACATCATAAAATTGCTATTTATCTTGGTAATGAGCATAGGCACATTCTTCTTTCTCTTTTTACATGCCTCTATAGTTGTCAGTTTTACAGGACAGGTATTTTTTTAAGATGAAAAGAAGAGAAAATGATAAAGAAGCCAATTAGGGTATAGTTTAAATATGTGAAATTCTAAAGTGAATATTAGGGTTATATTAAAATAAACTCAGCAAATTTGAAGACAGTAAATTTACATTAGCTTCCCTTTTTTCCAATAGAACATTTTATTCAAATAAATTTCTTATGGCACTCCCTTAAATGAATAAGTAATATAATAACTAAATTCATAAATATTTAATATTGTGGGCCTGCAATCCCTCCTTCTCTTTGTCTTTTCCCATTCTTCCTCCCTTTCTTCTTTCCTTTTTTGCTTTTGGAAAGCTTTGATATTTAGCACTTGAGATTTTGTTGCAGAAGGGGTAGATAAATTTGCATAAATAATGAGTGGAGAGGTATAATGGCTACAATTACTTTTTGGTTAAACAGATTACTGAAAACTCTCTGAGATGAATTTGCTTAGCACTGACAGATATAATATGGAAGGACAATGAGGTCCTTCAGATTAAAAAAAAAAAAAAGTCATTCCAGCAATGTAAAGAAGGAGGAGGGGGAAATGGGGAAAAGGATGGGGAATGGCAAGGAAGGGACAATGAAGAATGAGGAAAGGAAAAAAAGCAGGCCTGATTTCCCAACTGAATGGAGCTAAATGGTTGAGGAGTATTATTTGATGCATGTCAGTGAACTAGTCCCTGTGATAGCATGATTTTGCTCTGTGCATGTGCATGTCTGAGGGACCTAGGGGGGCATCTGCTGACCTGGACATATCATATGCAAGTGTTATACCTGGGACAGTTGGGGGAAGTGGGTTTGGATTATTCATAAGCTATACTCTAACATAGAATATCACAGTCACATACAAAGTAAGCCAAATTAGAGATGTTAGTGTTGTAGAAGAGACCCAGAGATTTCTTTTTTAGCCTCTTTGGAAATTCCCAATAAATCTGAGAGAAATATTTCTGTTACATAAACCACAATCTGGAAACTTGTAATTTACATAATTGGTTTAATTTATGTAAGTTACACTTAAATTAATTCACATGAATGTCATTGTGCTTGACTAGCTAAAACTGCATAATATTTCACTGGTAGATAAACTAGCAAATAAGATTGAGAAAGTCTCTGAGGGAAGAGGAAAATGAGTATAATATCATGGAAACCATAGGTTTTTTAAAACCGTAGTGTTTGAAAATAAAAGTAGTCAACCATTCAAATGGTTTTCATGTTTACATTAAGCAAATACTCAATGAGTGCCTTACCATACAACATAAACTGTGGTAGGCCCTGGAACACACACACACACACACACACACACACACATTTTGTTTAGAATTTTGTCATTTCTAAAAATTTATAACAAGGTTGAAATAAATGCTCAGTTAACATTAGAGAAAGATTTTCTGCTCAGATCACAGAGATGTTTCTAGGGGAATTGGCATTTACTGGTGACACAAACTTATATATATATATATATATATATATATATATATGTGTGTGTGTGTGTGTGTGTGTGTGTGTGTGTGTGTGTGTGTGTATATATAGGTGTATATTTGAAATTGCAGATTTTTAAGAATAATAACTGCTACAGTTATCTAACAGGAAGAAGAACTGGAATTATCTCATTTTGCATTTTAGGAGACTTGACAATGAAATGCAATCTTGACTTAGATATTAGTAAGTTAAATACAAATAATAACAAACACTAATGTTGTTTTGAATTGTTTCGAGTACTTTTTAACTTTTTATATTTTTTATTTCTGCTTGAGACTTCATATTTAATCAAAATGAAAATATGTAAGTATTACAGAGACATCTGTTCTAGCTATATTTTATGTGTGATATCACAGCAAACCCACATAGTATAATTAGTGTAAAACTTGTTAACAATCATAGATTCCTACCTATTTAAATAGGTTAAATTTAAAGCACATGATTAATATTAACCAATTACTATAGTAACTATCAAGTATTTTCTACCACTACTTTACAAGTAGACAACTTATCAAAAACACTATCACATTAATTTCTTTGGAAAGTACCAGAACAGCTGTAGATGGACACAGTTTGATTTCAGTTAAGTAAAATATTCTTCCTATCTCAAGTATCCACTTTGTTGAATTATTTTAGTGTCTATACTTCTTGTACATAGTAACCCTTTTCAAGATTTGTAGATTATGTACTGCCTATTCCATTCATATAAGCCTATGTTTGTCATCCCACAGAGCTGTGCAATGCAGAGCTCATGTGCACAGCTACCAAGAGAGTCTGGCCTTA
Organism: Mellivora capensis; assembly: GCA_004024625.1. NCBI lineage: Eukaryota > Metazoa > Chordata > Mammalia > Carnivora > Mustelidae > Mellivora > Mellivora capensis. Next base: position 9,373 of record PISX010023580.1, read on the forward strand.
GATACTCATTTGTTTGTTTTATCATTATTAGTGAATGATGCTGTGAGTATGCAATTTTCAGTATGATGGCAGTAGTTGAGAGATTATGAAGGAAGAGATTATGCTTTTAAAAATGAAGCTTGTACTCATTTCTGTCAAAATGAACAAATACATGTTCTGAAATTAACCTCCCCAAAGCATGAATATACATACATATACAGAAGAAATGAAGAGAAATGCCTTATAGTCAAGCCACAAGTGAAAAAGGGGAATGTTAAGAATCCAATAGGGTTGGGCGCCTGGGTGGCTGTCAGTTAAGCATTTGACTTTGGCTCAGGTCATGATTCCAGGCTCCTGGGATCAAGTCCTGGATGGGCTTCCTTGCTCAGCAGGGAACCTGCTTCTCTCCCTGTCAGCTTCTCCCTCTACCTGCCACTCCCGCTGCTTGTTCTCTATCTATGACAAATAGTGCTTCCTTCAGCAGCACATATTCTATCTATGACAAATAAATTAATTTAAAAAAAAAGAATCAAATAGTGTTGTATGGTGACAGAGTGAGCATAGCATAACCTATGAAGAGGTTGAATCACTATGTTGTATACCTGAAACTAATGTAATATTGTGTGTCAATTATATTAAAAAAAAGAATCCATGGAAACAACCTAACTATGGAAACAACAGTCTAAGGGCATTTGCTGTGATGTATACTATTAAATGAATATTTTAATATGTTTAGTTGTAAAATAAATAAAAATACGACTAAAGGGAAAGAAAAAGTAAAAAATTAACAACCGGATATGAAAAAAACACAATAGACATTTTAAAATATAAATTTGAGACCGAATTTCAATAAATACTAATTAGCAGGTCAGAACATTTAAGTACATACTTTTAATAATGTCTCTCCGTACACATGAGGTAGGATAACTAAAAAGACCCCATAAAGGACTGCTTTGTTGCTCCATTTCCTGCTTCTGTCCTTGGTAGGACCTGCACCCCCACCTTACACACACTTTACAGTACAGGTAATGTATGCCCTCCTTGTAAAGGTCAAAGAGTTAATAATTTCTTTGGAATCTTCCAGCAAAATAGACAATATCTAAGGAGATATTGGCAAGGTTGTCATGTATGTTTTCCAGACCACTGACTTACCAAGACCCCTGGCTCCAGGGCATAAGTGACTTATGAAGGACACCTAAGCACTTGTCTTTGTTTTAACCAGTTCCTGGATGTCTGAGAAGACACACCAGATGAAAATTCTCGATAAAAACCCCAGACCCAAAGTAAAGATGAGACTCACTTACTTTTATTTTTTTTTAAGATTTTTATTTACTTATTTATTTGACAGACAGAGATCACAAGTAGGCAGAGAGACAGGCATAGAGAAAGAGGAGGAAGCAGGCTCCCCGCTTGAGCAGAGAGCCCGATGCGGGGCTCGATCCCAAGACCCTGAGATCATGACCTGAGCCGAAGGCAGAGGCTTTAACCCACTGAGCCACCCAGGCACCCCGAGACTCACTTTCTTTTCCTTTCTGAGTCTCCCATACACTCTGTCTATACCTGCACTCCCTCCATGTCTTCAAAAAACTCTTCTTTTACTTCCCCTCAGTTCATATTTTATTTCTATTCTGTGTGAAGCCAAGAATTCTTTTGGCTGGTTCTGTGGGAATCCCTCTGTGCCCCTGGACCCAGCTAGCCTGTATTAGACATACAGAAAAGCATGTTTACATATGAACCCTTTGTAAATGAGCTGCATATTTTTCCATAAATATTCAGCAGGCTTCTCTGAAGTTTAAGGACAGTTTCTCACATAACTATAACATTATATACATGTATATACTTAATATGTACATATACAAAACAACATATTATAAATTTGAAATCATAAATATTAGTTAAAAATGAAATAAGCTCAAATAACTTGTTCCTATTTAATTTTCTCCATTGTCCTACAAAAATATAGTCCACTGAAATTTGTAAACAACATCCAATCACACTTACATATTATTTTGTTTATTTGTTTGTTTATGTGTTTATGCTCCTTTAGTCTCTTTTAAGGTAATGTTTATTCCCAATTTGAGGGCAGTGTTTCTTTTTTTTTTTTTTAATTTTTTGATTTTTTATAAACGTATAAAGTATTTTTATCACCAGGGGTACATGTCTGTGAATCGCCAGGTTTACACACTTCACAGCACTAACCATAGCACATACCCTCCCCAATGTCCATTACCCCACCCCCCTTTCCCGACCCCTCTCCCCCCAGCAACCCTCAGTTTGTTTTGTGAGATTGAGAGTCATTTATGGTTTGTCTCCCTCCCAATCCCATCTTGTTTCTTTTGTACTTTTCCTACCCCCCCAAACCCCCATGTTGGATCTCCACTTCCTCATATCAGGGAGATCATATGATAGTTGTCTTTCTCTGATTGACTTATTTCACTAAGCATGATACCCTCTAGTTCCATCCACGTCGTTGCAAATGGCAAGATTTCATTTCTTTTGATGGCTGCATAGTATTCCATCGTGTATATATACCACATCTTCCTTATCCATTCATCTGTTGATGGACATCTAGGTTCTTTCCATAGTTTGGCTATTGTAGACATTGTTGCTATAAACATTCGGGGGCACATGCCCCTTCGGATAACTACGTTTGTATCTTTAGGGAAAATACCCAGTAGTGCAATTGCTTGGTCATAGGGTAGTTCTATTTTCAACTTTTTGAGGAACTTCCACGCTGTTTTCCAGAGCGGTTGCACCAGCTTGCATTCCCACCAACAGTGTAGGAAGGTTCCCCTTTCTGTGCATCCTCGCCAGCATCTGTCATTTCCTGACTTGTAAATTTTAGCCATTCTGACTGGTGTGAGGTGATATCTCATTGTGGTTTTAATTTGTATTTCCCTGATGGCAAGTGATGTGGAGCACTTTTTCATGTGTCTGTGGCCATCTGGATGTCTTCTTTGCAGAAATGTCTGTTCATGTCCTCTGCCCATTTCTTGATTGGGTTATTTGTTCTTTGGGTGTTGAGTCTGATAAGTTCTTTATATATTTTGGACACTAGCCCTTTATCTGATATGTTGTTTGCAAATATCTTCCTCCATTCTGTCAGTTGTCTTAAGGTTTTGTTAACTGTTTCCTTTGCTATGCAAAAGGTTTTGATCTTGATGAAATCCCAATAGTTCATTGTTGCCCTTGCTTCTCTTGCCTTTGGTGATGTTCTTAGGAAGATGTTGCAGTGGCTGAGGTCGAAGAGGTTGCTACCTGCGTTCTCCTCAAGGATTTTGATGGATTCCTTTCTCACATTGAGGTCCTTCATCCATTTTGAATCTATTTTCATGAGTGGTGTAAGGAAATGGTCCAATTTCATTTTTCTGCAAGTGATTGTCGAATTTTCCCAACACCATTTATTGAAGAGGCTGTCTTTTTTCCATTAGACATTGTTTCCTGCTTTATCGAAGATTAGTTGACCATAGAGTTGAGGGTCTATTTCTGGGCTCTCTATTCTGTTCCATTGATCTATGTGTCTGTTTTTGTGCCAGTACCATACTGTTTGATGATGACAGCTTTGTAATAGAGTTTGAATCCCAGAATCATGATGCCACCAGCTTTGATTTCTTTTTCAATATTCCTTTGGCTATTCGCGGTCTTTTCTGGTTCCATATAAATTTTAGGATTATTTGTTCCATTTCTTTGAAAAAAATGGGCAGAATTTTGATAGGGATTGCATTAAATGTGTAGATTGCTTTAGGTAGCATAGACATCTTCACAGTATTTGTTCTTCCAATCCAGGAGCATGGATCATTTTTCCATTTCTTTGTGTCTTCCTCAATTTCTTTCATGAGTACTTTATAGTTTTCTGAGTATAGATTTTTAGCCTCTTTGGTTAGGTTTATTCCTAGGTATCTTATAGTTTTGGGTGCAATTGTAAATGAGATTGACTCCTTAATTTCTATTTCTTTTGTCTTGTTGTTGGTGTAGAGAAATGCAACTGATTTCTGTGCATTGATTTTATATCCTGACACTTTACTAAATTCCTGTACAAGCTCTAGCAGTTTTGGAGTGGAGTCTTTTGGGTTTTCTACATAGAGTATCATATCATCCGCAAAGAGTGAGAGTTTGACTTCTTCTTTGCTGATTTGGATGCCTTTAATTTCTTTTTGTTGTCTGATTGCTGAGGCTAGGTTTTCTAGTACTATGTTGAATAGCAGTGGTGATCATGGACATCCCTGCCATGTTCCTGACCTTAACGGAAAAGCTTTCAGTTTTTCTCCATTGAGAATGATATTTGCAATGGGTTTTTCATAGATGGCTTTGATAATATTGAGGTATGTGCCCTCTATCCTGACACTTTGAAGAGTTTTGATCAGGAAGGGATGCTGTACTTTGTCAAATGCTTTTTCAGCATCTATTGAGAGTATCATGTGGGTCTTGTTCTTTCTTTTATTAATGTGTTGTATCACATTGATTGATTTGCGGATGTTGAACCAACCTTGCAGCCCTGGAATAAATCCCACTTGGTCATGCTGAATAATCCTTTTAATGTACTGTTGAATCCTGTTGGCTAGTATTTTGGTGAGAATTTTCGCATCTGTGTTCATCAAGGATATTGGTCTGTAATTCTCTTTTTTGACGGGATTCTTGTCTGGTTTTGGGATCAAGGTGATGCTGCCCTCATAAAATGAGTTTGGAAGTTTTCCTTCCATTTCTATTTTTTGGAACAGTTTCAGGAGAATAGGAATTAGTTCTTCTTTAAATGTTTGGTAGAATTCCCCTGGGAAGCCGTCTGGCCCTGGGCTTTTGTTTGTCTGGAGATTTTTGATGACTGTTTCAATCTCCTTACTGGTTATGGGTCCGTTCATGTTTTCTATTTCTTCCTGGTTCAGTTGTGGTAATTTATATATCTCTAGGAATGCATCCATTTCTTCCAGATTATCAAATTTGTTGGCGTAGAGTTGCTCATAGTATGTTCTTATAATTGTTTGTATTTCTTTGATGTTGGTTGTGATTTCTTCTCTTTTATTCATGATTTTGTTTATTTGGGTCCTTTCTCTTTTCTATTTGATAAGTCTGGCCAGGGGCTTATCAATCTTATTAATTCTTTCAAAGAACCAGCTCCTAGTTTCAGTGATTTGTTCTATTGTTTTTTTGGTTTCTATTTCATTGATTTCTGCTCTGACCTTTATGATTTCTCTTCTTCTGCTGGGTTTAGGCTTTCTTTCTTGTTCTTTCTCCAGTTCCTTTAGGTATAGTGTTAAGTTGTGTATTTGCGACCTTTCTTATGTCTTGAGAAAGGCTTGTACCGCTATATATTTTCCTCTCAGGACTGCGTTTGCTGTGTCCCACAGATTTTGAACCATTGTGTTTTCATTATCATTTGTTTCCATGAATTTTTTCAATTCTTCTTTAATTTCCTGGTTGACCCATTCATTCTTTAGAAGGATGCTGTTTAGCCTCCATGTATTTCTGTTCTTTCCAAATTTCCTCTTTTGATTGAGTTCTAGCTTCAGAGCATTGTGGTCTGAAAATGTGCAAGGAATGATCCCAATCTTTTGATACTGGTTGAGACCTGATTCATGACCCAAGATGTGGTCTATTCTGGAGAATGTTCCATGTGCACTAGAGAAGAATGTGTATTCTGTTGCTTTGGGATGAAATGTTCTGAATATATCTGTGATGTCCATCTGCTCCAGTGTGTCATTTAAGGGCTTCATTTCCTTGTTCTTTTGCTTGGATGATCTGTCCATTTCAGTAAGGGGCATGTTAAATCCCCTACTATTATTGTATGGTTTTTGATGTGTTTCTTTGATTTTGTTATTAATTGGTTTATATGGATGGCTGCTCCCAGGTTAGGGGCATAGATATTTAAAATTGTTAGATCTTCTTGTAGGACGGACCCTTTGAGTATGATATAGTGTCCTTCCTCATCTCTTATTATAGTCTTTGGCTTAAAATCTAATTGATCTGATATAAGGATTGCCACCCCAGCTTTCTTCTGATGTCCATTAGCATGGTAAATTGTTTTCCACCCCTCACTTTAAATATGGAGGTGTCTTCGGGTCTAAAATGAGTTTCTTGTAGGCAACATATTGATTGGTTTTGTTTTTTTATCCATTCTGATACCCTGTGTCTTTTGATTGGGGCATTTAGCCCATTAACATTCAGGGTAACTATTGAGAGATATGAATTTAGTGCCATTGTATTTCCTGTAAGGTGACTGTTACTATATATTGTCTCTGTTCCTTTCTGATCTACTATTTTTAGGCTCTCTCTTTGCTTTGAGGACCCCTTTCAATATTTCCTGTAGAGCTGGTTTGGTGTTTGCAAATTCTTTCAGTTTTTGTTTGTCCTGGAAGCTTTTTATCTCTCCTTCTATTTTCAATGATAGCCTAGCTGGATATAGTATTCTTGGCTGCGTTTTTCTCGTTCAGTGCTCTGACTATGTCATGCCAGTTCTTTCTGGCCTGCCACGTCTCTGTGGATAAGTCTGCTGCCAATCTAATATTTTTACCATTGTATGTTATAGACTTCTTTTCCCGGGCTGCTTTCAGGATTTTCTCTTTGTCGCTAAGACTTGTAAATTTTACTATTTGGTGATGGGGTGTGGACCTATTCTTGTTGATTTTGAGGGGGGTTCTCTGTACCTCCTGGATTTTGATGCTTGTTCCCTTTGCCATATTAGGGAAATTCTCTACAATAATTCTCTGCAATATACCTTCTGCTCCCCTCTCTCTTTCTTCTTCTTCTGGAATCCCAATTATTCTAATGTTGTTTTGTCTTATGGTGTCACTTATCTCTTGAATTCTCCCCTCGTGGTCCAGTAGCTGTTTGTCCCTCTTTTCCTCAGCTTCTTTATTCTCTGTCATTTGGTCTTCTATATCACTAATTCTTTCTTCTGCCTCATTTATCCTAGCAGTAGGAGCCTCGATTTTTATTTCACTTCACTAATAGCTTTTTTATTTCAACTTGGTTAGATTTTAGTTCTTTTATTTCTCCAGAAAGGGCTTTTTTATCTCCAGAGAGCGTTTCTCTAATATCTCCCATGCCTTTTTCGAGCCCAGCTAGAACCTTAAGAATTGTCATTCTGAACTCTAGATCTGACATATTACCAATGTCTGTATTAAGTAGGTCCCTCGCCTTTGGGACGCCTGGGTGGCTCAGTTGGTTAAGCAGCTGCCCTCAGCTCAGGTCATGATCCCAGCATCCTGGGATCAAGTCCCACATCGGGCTCCTTGCTCGCCAGGGAGCCTGCTTCTCCCTCTGCCTGCCACTCTGTCTGCCTGTGCTCGTTGTCTCTCTGTCTCCCTCTCTTTCTGACAAATAAATATAAAAAAAAAAAAAAGTCCCTAGCCTTTGGTACTGTCTCTTGTTCTTTTTTTGTGGTGAGTTTTTCCGCCTTGTCATTTTGTCCAGATAAGAGTATATGAAGGAGCAAATAAAATGCTAAAAGGGTGGCAAAGACCCCAGGAAAATGCCCTTTAACCAAATCAGAAGAGACCCCAAGTCATGGTGGGGGGAGAGGGGGAGAAAGGGGATAAAAAGAAGTTCAAAAAAAATTAAAAAAAAAAAGAAAACAAATAAAGAAAAAATGTAAAAAAGAAAAAAAATATATATATATATATTAGACTGGTGACTTGAACAGGGTCACCCACTTAATTGTGGGGTATTTTGGCCTCTTAGAAGAAAGTACCTCCCAAAATTTTAAGAATGAAAAATGTATATAAGGGTAAAGACAGTGAAGGGATGGAATATGCCTATAAAGATGAAAAACATTTTTTTTTAAATTTCTAAAAAAAAGGAGTTGATTAAGTTGGTTGGGAGAATAAAGAAAAAGAAAGTGGAGAGAATTTGCTCAGGCTGTACACTAGAACAATCCCGGAGCTAGATTTAGGGTGTATTTTGATCCACTAGAGGAAATTGTACCCCAAATTTTTTAGAAGAAAAAAACCCTTATGTGAATACAAAAAATAAAGTTAAATAGTATGAAGCATAAAATATGACTAGAATAATGAAGGTTCAAAAAAGATTATTGTTTTTTTGGAAAGGTATTGTTAAGATAAACTAGTTAAAAATGTTAAAAAAAGAAAAGGGTAAAAGTTAAAAAATTTTTAGCAGAAAAAGAGAAAAAGAAAAAATTAAAATTAAAGAAAAAATTAAATTAACTGCAAGACTAAAGAATCATTGGGAGAAAGCCATCAATTCCACGCTTTGCTTTCTCCTCCTCTGGAGTTCCGCTGCTCTCCTTGTTAAGTGAACTTGGTCTTGGCTGGATTTCTTGTTGATCTTCTGGAGGAGGGGCCTGTTGTAGTGATTCTCAAGTGTCTTTGCCTGAGGCCCTTACCAGGGGCCGGGCTAAGTAATCCACTTGGTTTCACTTTCGGGAGCTTTTGTTCCCTGAACGCTTTGCGTAGAGTTCCGGAGGATGGAAATGAAAATGGCGACCTCCTAGTCTCCAGCCCAGAGGAGCCGGGAGTTCGGGGCCCCATTTCTCGGTGCACCCTCAGAACAAAGCCCCAGCCACTCCGGTCTCCCTCGCCTCTGGCCGCGCTCTGAGCTCACCCAGCCTGCGACCGGTTCAAGGTAACCCCGAGCTGAGAGCTCACTCTTTAGCTCTGTCTCTGTAGCCAGCTTCCCCACTCTAATACCTGTGAGCTCTTCGACACTCAGACACCCCCGATCCCTCTGTGACCCTGCGGGGCCTGGCACCAGGTTGACCCTGCATGGGCTTCACCCCGGTTTAGCCTCTGGAGCTATGCCCCTCAGTGGAGCAGACTTTTAAATGTCCCAATTTAGTGCTCCATTGCTCTGCCTCTTGCCGGGAGCCGGCCCCTCCCCCACGGTCTCTCCTCCCGTCGCTTTTTCGATTCACTTCTCCGCCAGTCCTACCTTTCAGAAAATGGTTGATTTTCTGTTGCCAGAATTACTTTTCTTCCTCTCTTTGATCTCCCATTGGAGCTATCTAACTGATCTCCTGCTACCTGATGTAGTCTCAGCCTGCTACTTCTCTGCCATCTTGACTCTCTGCATACATTCTTGAGTCTCATTCCTATATGTAAGAATATTATAAATAGTGACTATTCTGTTTACATAGGTTATAGAGTGAAAAGACAAATGGAGCAGACTTGAAGCAAGTCTAACCACACCCAGCTAAACCCATATAAAACCAGCTGAAACCAGCTGAATTTAGCTAAGTCATAGATAAGCCACACTACTATGAGTGAGAAATAATTATTTCACATTGGAAAACACTAGGGCTCTGGGTTATAATCTGATGATATATTTGATATGGAAGGAACGAAACGAATGCTTAGGAATATAGATTGCTGAAAGCAAATAGATGTGATTAAAATGGAAAGTTGAGGCTAGTTTGTGATTGACCTTATATGCCAAGCCAAGAAGTTTGAAGAATATATTACAATAACTAGAGTTGTTAGAATGACATGAACATGTGCTCTATTTTCGTTTACTGGTATAAGCAGTTTATCTTCTGACCATAGAAAAATGAAAGAAACAAGAAAGAAAGAAAAAGAAAGGAAGGAAGGAAGGAAGGAAGAAAGAAAGAAAGAAAGAGGAGAAAGAAATCTTGTTGATGGAAGGAAAGGTTAGAAAGTTAGTAAACGTGCCATGGTGCCAGTAAGTTTTATATCAGGTGTATTATATTTGGTTATGCATTATTTACTTTGATTTTTTATCACAGTGGCTGTAGCATTGGCTTGTGCTATCCCTGCCTTCATAGAATCAAGTAGCTACTGTTAAAAGTCATGGTCATTAGAGTTCAAGAAAGTCCTTGAGTAGTGTTAATGGCAAGGAGAGACTGCTTTGCTTGTTCAGTGGCCAAAGGGTATTCTCAGTTGCTCTGGCCTTTCCTTTTCCACCTTGGATTGTCCAGTGAAGAAAACTAGAAGTTTAGGAAAGTAAATGGTCATAAGGTGGATGGTAACCAAAGAGAACTAGAATATAAGAGTGTCACCCCCCACCCTGTTCTGAGATGCAGTAGTACTTAATGCCTCTCTGAAGACTTCCTGTGATATAATACAATTTTATGCTGTGGTCAGCCAAAATACACATCCTCTTGCATTTGTCCTCCTTCCTTCCTAATTATTTCTAATATTAAAAAAATGGTTTTTGGTGTCAACTTTTTTTCTTTTTCTTTCTTTTTTTTTCCCATCCCACCTCAGGAAACTTAGACAGATATAGCAAGCTAAACAAAATAATGTTTTTTGTTTATTTGTTTGTTTTTCCCCTGGCCTTCAGGTCCAAGAACAGTGCTCACTCTAAGAATATTGGCTTGACATTGGAAGGAAGTTTGAGTCTAAACTCATTCAGTTATGACTGCAATGATCTTAGAAAGTTCCCTTGAAAAGCTTAAGCCCTACTTTCCTTATCTAGCAAAATAATTGATCCTTGCTTACAGAGTTCTATGATAACATGAGTTATTCTGTACAGAATTATTAAACAGCACTGCCCGTGTCCTCAAAGTGTCAAAATAGTCCTCAGAGGGAGAGATGGGGCAAAATGTAGTACAACAGAGAAAAGCTTGGTAATAACTAAAAAGATCTATGGTCTAGATGTGCTATTGGGATATTTGTTTTGAGGAATGAAGGTTAGTGCTTACTGTTTATAGTATGCCAGGCCTTGCTCAAAGCCTTTGATACATACTAACTTATATAAAACTTATAATAATTCAGGGTGCCTGGGTGGCTTAGTCAGTTAAGCAACTGCCTTTGATTGAGGTCATGATCTTAGAGTCCTAGGATCAGCCCTGCAGTAGTAGGGCTCCCTATTCATTAGGAAGTCTGCCTCTCCCACTCCCTCTGCCCCTCCCCACTGTTCATGCTTTCTCTCTTGTTCACACTCTCTCAAATCATAAATACATAAATAAATAAATACATTTTTTTAAAAGCTTACAGTAATTCTATGATGGAGGCATGGAAACTGGGCAATGGAGATGTTGAGTACATATCCACAAGCTGGAAAGTTTTGTATCTGGGACTCAAATCCAATATGTGTTCATAATCACGATGATAAAATTATAGACCTATTTTGAGAAAAATGTGATCGCTTTTAACAGAGGACAAACTTAGGTGGCTATAGCAAAGGCAGTCTTTGTACTCTGTGTTTTGGTGTTCTTCTTGATCAGCATAAACCCCACTTCATCACATACACTGATGCTAGCTGTAGCATTATGTATGTAGCCTTGAAAACACTGTTAGGGAAGGACAAGGATCTCCCTGTGATAGATCCTTGCAAAGTAGTTCTTGTAAAGAGGAGAAGGGAAGGGAGAATATATTTGTTATTACTTGATATTTTAGTGCAGGATTCATTTATTCAAGATCTTAGACATTTTGGATCAAGGCTTTGTTTTGTGTAATTTATACCTATATGCTTATAACTTTATGAATGTCATTGAGAATACTAATAATAAATATACAGGATATTGTCCCTCATTTTTAAACTTATCAGCTATCATCCTTGCTTTTTAAAAATCAGCTCCATTAAGATGTAATTTCATGCAGTATAATTCATACAAATTTGATTAGTTGTACAAATACATATAGTTTGTGTATCCCAGGATATAGAATATTTCCATTACCTCGGAATTTTCTATTGTTTTCCCTTTTGCTGTTAAGTAAAAGGTTAGGAAAGCCACACAGTAGTAAAAGGGGCAATGGATTTGTAACTAGAACATAAAAAGGACTCATACTTCTTCTCTCTCTCTTTTTTTTTAAGATTTTATTTTAGTTGAGAGACAGAGAAAGAGAGTGAGAGAGAGACCACAAGTAGGGTAAAGGGCAGAAGGAGAAGCAGATTCCCTGCTGAGCTTGATCTCAGGACTCCAGGATCATGACCTGAGCCAAAGGCAGATGCTTAATTGCCTGAGCCATCCAGGTACCTCAGGACTCTGACATTTCAATAATAAGAACAAATAATCCAACTAAAATTAAGCAAGAGTAGAAGAGTTGAATATATACTTCCCTCAAATATGTATTACCCATATCCTAAAAGAAGAGAAATCAAGGGCTTGGAGAGGATTAATATCCAGTCCAAGTTTACCTCCGATAAGTGGTAGATTTGGGATTCAAATAGGGGGTCAATTTGAGGTGAAAACTGTTCTTTAAGTGAGAGGGAGAAAGAGACAAAAGAGTAGAAAGAGAGAAAGAGAGGTAAGGGCAGAAGAAGGAATACATAATGATGACGGTTATTATTTGAATGAGTTACCTGTAGCCCTGTAGTTTATCTCACATCATTTCCCAAAGGATGACTCAGTAATGACTGCATTGAGCTACATTGTTATGTAGCTACTACTTCCTCCAGAAATGAGAGAAAAAAGCTTTCATTTCGATTTTTACCTAGGGAAAGGCTTGTTTATTTTTAAATCTTTTTCTTTATAGGGAGATGTGGTGGTGAGTTCTGTTGAGAGATTCTAAGAATACTGAACAAGCAAACAAGAGAATCCTGGTAACTTTCACTTAGCCTTCCTTCTTTCCTAAGATTACCAAGTAGAGAAATCAGCAGGATACTTAAAAACAAAAATAAACTTGGCAATGTACTCTACCAGATGTATGCTAATGAAAATTAAAGTGTAATGAATCTATGAATGTGTTTGCAAAGGGAGAAGTGTGGTTTAGCCTCTTTTTGGGGGGATAGTTGTAATTACTTAAAAGAGTTAAAGGAGTGTAAGTAAATCACTGAAACAGCTACAAAACATTTTATGAGTCAGCAACTAGTCATCTCTGAATGTAAACAGGAATGTCCTATGCTTGCAGGACAAAAAGAAGGTAGAGCTGCAGTCTTATCTGGCCTCTTAGTTGTTTTAATTTGTGAATTTTGAGCTGGGAATCTCTTAAACTGAATGAATAAAATCCTCTAGAGGAGAGTTCCTGAGATAAAACCATCCTCCAGAGATAAAGCGCCAAGAGCTTCATGTTATCAAAGCTGTTCACAGAACCTGGTTACTACTGAGATGAAGGAATGCTCATGTTTTCTTTACTTTCTAACTGTAGTATTAGTCACAATAACAACAATCATAATTTTTTAAGAATCCCAACTTATAAATATTTGGAACATACACACTGCATTCTCAAGCTGTTTAAACAAGTCTCTGCAATTTAAAAAGTAGTATTTTTATTCCCATTTCACAGATTTGGACACTTCCTCCTCAGGGAATTTGAACTTGGTGTTTCCTTCTTCAGGAACATCCTCCTTTAGAATTTTAAAATTCTATTTTTTTTTCAGATTTCACCTCATTGAGAACCAATTTAGGCTGTCTTATTTAAAATTTTAATATCCAAACTTTCAACATTTCTTAGCCTCCTTTACTACTATATTCTTCCTTTTCATAGCATATATTACTATCTAACATAATTTACATTTTTTATTTACCTCATCCTTTCCTTATCTAACCCCTCTAGAGTGTAAGCTATATGAGTCTGTCTATGAGGACAGGGATTTCATGAACAGCATATACTCTGACATTATTTGGTTTAATTAATGATAGAAGTACAGCTAATGGGAGACTGAGACAGAATTCAAACTTAGGCTTTCTGATTACATGTTCAATTTTGTTTTGAAAAGATCATTCACAGCTTGTGAAGAGCTTATAAGAGATGGAATAGTTCAAATGTGATTAACATTGATGAAATTAATTTTTTTATCTTCAGTATGAAGAGTTGATCAAATGTATCATTATAAGTATTCTAACATATTTTGGCTCTCAAAAAGGAGTTTCTTAAAATAATAACATTTTGGGATGCCTGGTTGGCTCTGTCGGTTAAGTGTTACCAAAAAGTTGTCTATCTTACCTGGACTTCAAATTCTTCATCAAAAGTGTGAGAGGGCTGGATGGGATTATTTTAAATGCTCTTCCTGGCCTGTATCAATGATTCTTATCTATTTATAATTACATGATTATATACTTATAAACAGCAGCATAATAGATAATATTTTTAATAGATAATATTTTTAATTTTTAATAATTTTTTCTAGAAGTCCCCAAATACATACATTATCTAAATATATTTTAGTTGGTAGTCATCTCTTTATAATGCTTATAAGCAAAAAGAAAAATCAAATAAACTCTGTGAAGCTTATAATCTCATTATGCTGCTAGTTCTCTGCCATTTTGACAACTGTTTAGATTATTTTTGAATAAGATAAAATAAATAAAAATGGAATTCCATTTCTCAGTCTTTGTAATTTGACTGAAGGTCTCACCTATACTAGTTTCTATATTAGAAATCTCAGATGACAAAGGAAACAGGTTATTGTTAAATCAAAATTGATAGCATTGGATAATGGAATTTTACAGACTAGTAATAGGAGAAAGAAAAAAAATCCTCTGATAGCATAAAATGCTTGTTATAAACATTCCTCGAGAACAGCAGTGCACCAGACTCAGCACTTTATTTTGTTAAGGAAAGGCCTAAAGGAACTCTAAACCCCAAATATGGCTTACACTTCTTCATCTAGTTTTGCCTTGCTCAGTGAATTTCTAGTTTCTTGAGAAATGTATGCTTGTGATTTAGTACTACAGAACTTTTCTCAGTCAAGCTGAATAAGAGAGCTTAAAGAGTATTTAATATAATGCAGGCAAAAATTTTTTAAAAGCCCTTATTATTGAAGAGAAATATTTTTAATGATCTTTGGTCAGACTGACTGTCTACAGTGATTGGCTCTGATGAAAAAGAATGTCCCTGGCTAATATCTACAGTAGGGGAAAAAAAACCACAGCAATTACATTATCCTTTGTTTAGACCTCAAACAAACTAATAAATTCTTATTTAGCTAATTGTTTGTGCTTTGATTATAAGTCATTAGTAGACATTATAGAATGAAAAAGTTTGCTTAGGCTTCTCCCATGATTATTTCAACTTCATACTAATGAGTCAAGTTCAGTGAATATTTTCATATGTTAGAATTTAATAAAGCAATATGGCTTATGCTAAATAGCAAATGATTATCCAAACTACATGATGAGCTTCATATTTCCTCAGTAATGATGTCCGCTTTCAAGGTACAGTGACAGTTCAAATGAGGAATCTGAATTCCAACAACAGTTACAGAGAAGAGAACCATTTGAATTATCCCAGAGATTTAGTTTGTCAACTTATATTTCCTGAGGGTAGACTTACAAGTTTTTAGTTCTATCCCAGGCAAATCAGGGTGGTTGATCACTCTAACATTTCACTACAATTAGAAATAACTGTTTGTATCTAGCCTGGAATTATTAATTTTTATTTTTAGTTATAGATGTTTTCTGTAAACTCTAGCATTTTCAGATTAATTGAGTTATGGGTTTGTTTTGTTATTTTTTCGTAGGCTCCATGCCCAGCATGGAGCCCAATGTGGGCTTTGAATTCACAACCCTGAGATAAGACCTAATCTGAGATCAAGAGCAGATGCTTAACCTACTGAGTCATCCAGGTGCCCCCAAATTAGGGGCTTTAAATTCAAATACTTACCCTACTTTCAAATAATCAGTTTAGCCTCCTCCTGTTACAGACAAGACCCAGAGTATGTTTTAAAATATATCTACTATGTTAACCCTATATGTACATTCTTAACTCTCTATTTTAGCTTACCTATAAATGTAACTACATAATTATTTTAAAACATTAAGAATCTAGCAAATAGAATTCTAACCATGATGCCCAGTTCTAGAGAAGAAAAAAATCTCCTTTGTTTTTATATTGTATATGACTCAAAGAAATCAGCGTTTAAGAAGCTGAAATGAATCCAACATTTTGGCACAAATGGTCTATTCTTTGCAATGCTGCACTTTTACATGCATCTTAATGTGAAGCCAAAATGAGTTCATTCTCACTGAAGTGGTGTCCAAAATGCAACTTGCTGACATAAAGAAAGCCACAGCATATGGAACACAGAAAAAGCACATGCACATACACACACAGCAAGATAGAGGTTAACTGCCTAAGAATAACTGGAGCATAGCAAATCTCTCTCCCCCTAACATTTCTTCTCATGTCTAGTGAGGAAATGCAGGCTTTTTTGTTACATAATTCCTTCTGATGAATTATTTAAGACTAGGGAGAGTCAGACTCCCTTCACCAACTGATACTATGGGTAGGTAACTCCCTTGGCTGGCAATCCAGCTGGACCACTGTAAGTAGCATTCTGTCTTCATTCTTGTCTCCATACATTTTTTTCCCTATTCTAAATCATCTGGCATAAAAACCATAACCATAACATGTGCACAAAATTAAAATGTCTTTTAGGTAACGATCTAAGGATTATGTACATTGAAATCAATTTTCAACGTTCATGATTTATAAGAAATTCTTAATGCTAAAATATAAATGAGAGGGAATAAAATGGGGAGTTAAGGAATATTTCTGTCATAAGCATGTCACACAAGCAAAATTCAGTTGGTAGCCAAAGCATACTTGTTAAATCAATTTTTGAGTGAAAGGTAACTTCTGTTCTCTACTGCCAGTGCTAAAGTCCTGAAACATAATGGTGTATGAATATGCAAACATGGATTCCATTTAGCTAGCTAGCTATTTACAGGGAAACCTCATGAAAGACCAAGAAAAACACAGATACTGGAAGAGTTTTTAAAACATATACTAATATACACATGAAAATTGCTTTGGGTCTTGCTTCTATCGTGAACTAATTGTGTGACCTTGAGGCAATCACTTGAATTTTATGCACATGTATATCTAGGAAGTTACAATGTGTGTACTTTAAGGTCTTTGCCTGGTTAAAAATATATATACATACACACACACATACACACACACACACACACACACACATACATCATTTATACTTCTGATGTCTTAGTTACTGTTTAATTATGTCTTTTTGGCTTGCAAAGAAAGCCCACAAATCCACTAAAATTATCCACTTCTATGTACATCCATGCATTTACAGTTGTGTGTTTTTAGGATGATTTACTGTTAATGTTGTAAATTGCCACCTGCCACCAACTGAGCTCCAACCTTTCTTCAAACCACTACCATATTTCCCCAGGCCATGCACTTGTTCCAATCCCTTATTTACTCTCTACCTCTCAGATGAGTAGGTCTGGAATATTTTCTTTTAGAATTCTACAGATTGGCTCTGTTCCACAGATACTATATATTTCTGGTCTTCGGTTTCCTCAAGGAGGACACAACCTGCTGCAAAGAGCTCAGATCTACTCTGAAATAGTTATCTAAAAGCGACCATCCTATCAAACCTTTAACTCTGAGCATCACCACTGCTCGTCTTAAGGGATTTTAATTTGAGACCAGTATTTAGAGAAGTTCACTTTACATAGGAGATGTCTATATGTAGTGCTAGATTTTCAGAGGCATTTCAGACTTCATAGAAATTTATAAACTATTGGCCTATGTAACCCTGCTCAAATGATCTGCTGGTATGGGCCTGAGTTAAGCCTGGATATAAAAATTTGAATCAGTGACCACTATCCTTTGAGGTAAAGACTATTGCTGGGTAAGTTCATTTAGCTTTATTTCTAACATCTTCCATCATTTTCCTCTTCTCTAGAAGTCAGCCTATGACTAAGTTCCTGTCAGAGAACACAGAGGTTTATTTTAGAATCCCCTACAAAACCCCCCTATAAAAAATTCATTGCTTTCATATGGTACTGCACCCCATCACTCCCTGATTTCTGACCAAGGTTCAGTGACTTTTGACTCTCTTGTTACCTTTTATTCTATAATAAAATGAGATATAAATATATATATGTATATATATATATATATTTATCTATTTATTTATAGTGTTCTTATACCTACCAAATGGGAAAGTGATATAAATGCAAGTTTTAATTTCTTTTAATTTTCTTTTCCTACATTTTTTCCCCTCCCAACCACCATATGAATATTTTCAGCTTCCTCATTCTGCTCCAGGTTACGCATGTCAACAACCTGAATGACGAAGCTCTAACTGGTTCGATTCATATATATTTTTCACTCATGTTGACAAAATGAAACATTTGTCTTCAGTGGCTAGATTATGTATGGAATAATGTACATAGTGAATATGTGTATGTACACATATATTAAAATTATTTTCTGAAAAGCTCCTATTTACAGAGAATGTCAACAAATAAATTAATATTTATAGAGGGAAACAAGGAATCACTATTTTATAATTCAGTGATTGACTCAAGCAAATTCTATCATTATTTGCACAAGCAATTAGATGAAAAGTGTTTTAGTAACATATATTCACACTATTACTGGACAGATTACTTGGTAATTGCAAAAGGAACAAGAAGTTTACAATGGTGAAATCCGGAAGTTATTGCCTTAACCAAATAATCAAACTGCGGTTGTCCTCAAATAATGGGAAAACCTGACATTATGTACCTCCAGATACAATTCTATACTAAATAAACAACATTACATATAAAGTTGTCTTGCCAAAAATGTTTAATCAGAATCTAAATTAAGCCACCAGACCACACTAACTTCTTTTTTTTATTACAACTTCTAATTTACAGAAAATTTAGAGAAACAAGTTAAATGACATTATGAGGAAACAGACAAATTTAGAATAGGGGGCTACTTCAAGGGTGATTTGGTCATTTATCAAAATCAATCTAAGAAACACTGCCCTCGAGGGAGGAGTCAAGATGGTGGAGAAGTAGCAGGCTGAGACTACATCAGGTAGCAGGAGATCAACTAGATAGTTTATCAAACCATTGCGAACACCTACAAATCCAACGGGAGATCGAAGAGAGGAAGAACAGCAATTCTGGAAAGAGAAAATCGGCCACTTTCTGGAAGGTAGGACTGGCAGGAAAGTGAATCGAAAGCGACGGGAGGATAGACCGTGGGAGAGGGGCCGGCTCCCGGCAAGCGGTGGAGCAACAGAGCACTAAATCGGGACTTTTAAAAGTCTGCTCCACTGAGGGACATCGCTCCAGAGGCTAAACCAGGGTGAAGCCCATGTGGGGTCAGCATGGCCCCAGGCCCCACAGGGTCACAGAAGGATCGGGGGTGTCTGAGTGTCGCAGAGCTAGCAGGTATCAGAGTGGGGAAGCCGGCTACAGAGACAGAGCCGAGGAGTGAGCTCTCAGCTCGGAGTTACCTTGAACCGGTCACAGGCTGGGTGAGCTCGGAGCACGGCCAGAGGCGAGGGAGACGGGAGTGGCCAGGGCTTTTCTCTGAGGGCACACTGAGGAGCGGGGCCCTAAAATCTCAGCTCCTCCGGGCCTGAGACTGGGATGCCGCCATTTTCATTTCCATCCTCCGGAACTCTACGGAAAGCATTCAGGGAACAAAAGCTCCTGAAAGCGAAACTAAGCAGATTACTTAGCCTGGCCCCTGGTAAGGGCGGTGCAGCTCTGCCTCTGGCAAAGACAGTTGAGAATCACTACAACAGGCCCCTCCCCCAGAAAATCAAAAGAAATCCAGCCAAGACCAAGTTCACTTAACAAGGAGAGCAGCGGAACTCCAGAGGAGGAGAAAGCAAAGTGCAGAATTCATGGCTTTCTCCCCATGATTCTTTAGTCTTGCAGTTAATTCAATTTTTTTCTTTAATTTTATTTTTTTTCTTTTTCTCTTTTTCTGCTAAATTTTTCTTAACTTTTACCCTTCTCTTTTTTTAACATTTTTTTAACATTTTAACATTTTTTAACTAGTTTAGCTTAACAATACCTTTTCCAAAAAAATATAATAATCTTTTTTGAACCTTCATTATTATAGCCATATTTTATCCTTCATAGTATTTAACTTTATTTTTTGTATTCACATAAGGGTTTTTTATTCTAAAAAATGTGGGGTACAACTTCCTCTGGTGGATCAAAATACACCCTAAATCTAGCCCCAGGCTTGTTCTAGTCTCCAGCCTGAGCAAATTCTCTCCACTTTCTTTTTCTTTATTCTCCCAACCAACCTAATCAACTCCTTTTTTTTAGAAATTAAAAAAAAATTGTTTTTCATCTTTATAGGCATATTCCATCCCTTCACTGTGTTTACTCTTATATACATTTTTCATTCTTTAAAATTTTGGGAGGTACTTTCTCCTAAGAGAGCAAAATACCCCACAATTAAGTGGGTGACCCTGTTCTAGTCACCAGTCTTATATATATATTTTTTTCTTTTTTATATTTTTTCTTTATTTGTTTTCTTTTTTTTTTTTCTGAACTTCTTTTTATCCC
>PISX010023581.1:0-29527 GCA_004024625.1 Mellivora capensis
TGTGTGTGAGAGAGAGATGGGGCCTCAGTGTGTGTGTGTGGGGGGGGAGAGATGGTGCCTCCGTGTGTGAGTGTGTGAGAGATGGGGCCGCGGGGCTTCGGTGAGAGAGAGCGAGCACCCAGGTGCCCCTAAATTTTTTTATTTTTAAATACTCTCGGGGTGCCTGAGTGGCTCAGTGGGTTAAAGTCTCTGCCTTCAGCTCGGGTCATGATCCCGGGGTCCTGAGATCGAGCTCCGCATCGGGCTCTCTGCTCGGCGGGGAGCCTGCTTCCTCCTCTCTCTCTGCCTGCCTCTCTGCCTACTTGTGATCTCTGTCTGTCAAATAAATAAATATTTTAAAATAAACAAATAAATAAATAAATACTCTCTACACCCCAGGCTGGGCTCGAACTTACAACCCTGAGTTGAAGGGTCCCACGTTTTACTGACTGAGCCAGCCAGGTGCTGCCCCACTATATTAACCATTTTTTTGTTTGTTTGTTTTTTAAGACAGAAAGAGCACAAACGGAGCAGTAGTCACAGGGATAGGCAGAAGCAGGCTCCCCACTGAGCAGGGAGCCTGACGCAGGGCTCGATCCGAGAACCCTGGGATCATGACCTGACCTGAAACAGACACTTAACTGAATGAGCCATCCAGGTGCCCTGTCCTAACCAATTTTAAGCACATAGTTCTGTGGCAGTAAGTACATTCACACTGTTGTGTAACCACCACCACCACCACCATCCATCTCCAGGACCTTCTCACCTTCCCAAAGTGACTCTGTCCCTGTTAAACACTGACCCCCTCAGTGCCTCCCCCAGCCTCTGGCATCCACCATTCCCTTTTCTGTCTGTATGAATTTGACAATTCTAGGGACCTCATGTAAGTAGAATCACACAGTATTTGTCCTTTGGGGACTGGCTTATTTCACTTAGTATAGTGTCCTCAAAGTTCATCATGTAGTATATGTCTGAAGTTCCTTTTTAAGGCTGAATAATATTCCATTTTATGGATACAACACATTTTGTTTATCCACTCATCCATCAGTGGACACTTGGGTTGCTTCCACCTTTTGGCTACTGTGAATAATGCTATGAACATAGGTGTGCAAATACCTGCTTAAGTCCCTTTCAGTCTTGGGGGGTATATACCCAGAAATGGAACTGCTGGGTCATCTTTGTAGGTTTTTAAGTTAGGAGTTGACATGATATGACTTATATTTTTAAAAATCTCTCTGGATTTTGGAGAATGAATCTGTTCTACAGAAATACTCTGATCTGTGTTTAAACATGGTGTCTTGAACCCATACATTTTTGCTTACTTCTTCCAGAAGGTTGCTTACTAAAATGATAGTAAAAAGATTTTTTTTTTTCAAGTAGGCTCCACACCTAGCATGGAGCCCAACACAGGGCTTGAACTCACGACCCTAAGATGAAGACCTGAGCTGAAATCAAGAGTTAGACACTTAACTGACTTGAGCCACACAGGTGCCCATAAAAAGATTTTAAAAGAAAGAAAAAAAAGACAAGTCCATAAGGGGAAACAAAAAGATCAGTTGACCAATTTAGAAAGCTGGAAATCAGGTCATTTTAGATCTGAGAAGATGGAATATCAGTTGCCAGCATTGTAGGAAACCAAGAAGTAAGCTCAGTTAGTCCAGTGAGACTGGAAAAATCTGGGAGTTACACGCAGTAGCCCCACCTCTGAGGAAGGGTGTGGGGTTGAACAAAGAAGGACCAATTGGAAAACCTGTAAGAGGCTGCCCTCTACACACCCTCCATCACCTGTATCTTCAGGTGAATACCTTACCTCCATCATGGAAGACGACTTTCATTCCAGAGGATTTAAACCAGAAGGACTCTGGACTTGGATACCAGATGGCTGAGACTACGGTGCAGTAGTAGAGCTGAGATTACTCAGATGTGATGAAGTTCGTGTCTAACGGGACTGCTAACCCTTTCCTTCAGTTCGCTGCAAGAATGCTGGCCACTGGACTTACACAGCCCTCCACTCT
Source organism: Mellivora capensis (assembly GCA_004024625.1). Taxonomy (NCBI): domain Eukaryota; kingdom Metazoa; phylum Chordata; class Mammalia; order Carnivora; family Mustelidae; genus Mellivora; species Mellivora capensis. The sequence goes on from PISX010023581.1 coordinate 1,995, forward strand.
AGCCACGCCCCTTCCCCTGGGCAAGAAATTAAAGACTTCCTCTCTGGGGAATTCTGAGAGGAAAAGGCCTCGGTACTGAAAATGGGTGATTGACAAAACGGGGTTCCTGCTCGGTGAGCCCACAGTGAGTACTGTCTGAGTGACTCCGACTCTTAAAGGACTGATGTATGATCAGCAGACTTTTGGGGAAATCCTGATTGGGAAAAAGAAAGAGCAAAACAAATGGAAAAAAAAAACAAAACAAAGAACAACCATGAACCCTGAGGAAACAGAAACAGCATATGGGACATAAATGAAATTTTAAAATAGAATATTAAGATCCAAGGGTATTGTATCCATGAGAGAAGAATAGGATACGAGTGTGAGGAAAGGTGAGAAGGAGGGTTAACGGAAGAGCAATAAGAGCAGAGAAAAGTCAGGGGAAAGGGTGGCATATACTCCTCACAGAGCCTCCGAACGTCAGGGTGACGTCCTGCTCTAGAAGGGCCCCTTTCCAATGTCTCCATGTAAGCAAGCAACAGTATTAGAGATTTTACCACAATTTTTTTTAAAGTGGAAAAAAAAAAAAGTCTGAGGGCAGCCCTCTGGCCTCCCATTTCTACCAAAGTGACACATTATTCTGAAAAATTACAATCACCACGAAAAAAGGTACGTTTTAGTTTATTGTCATCCTAATTTGATTCAAGGTGACAAGTGAAGTCAACACTACTGTATTTTATGACTAAGGCAGCATCGCCTGAAGACAGTTTCTGCCTTTTTTAAAGCAGAAGATTCTTACATGAAAAGACTTCTGTTTCTCCATCTTCTGTCATGATCAGGAGTCAAAGTCCTGACTGGTTGTCTCTGCTCCCTCGCCCTAGGCAGGTGGGTCCCTAGACACACATGGGCAGTGTGTCTGTGTTTGCTCGGGTCATCTTCACTTCCCCAGAGAGGCCAGGTACATGTACCAGAACAGAGACACCAGGTTGGCAAAAAGCACTCGGAACTGCCAAGAGAACACAGGCCACGGTGAGGCCCTGACTGTATTTACCAGTCACCGACCCCTCAGGTCAGAGCTCATTTGTTGGTCAGTCCGTCCACCCTCTGCTGCATCCACTGAGCCTTCACTTCGCAAAAAGCACGGTGCTAGAGGAGTGAGCAGGACAGTCGGTGCCTGGTGACATTACAGGCTGGCAGAGAAAGCAGACAGGACTGCCCCGGGTCCTCCACTGAGCACCAGCTCCTGGCTCAGCTTCTCACCCCGGGACTGGACATCTGGTGGTGGCTTCCCTCAGCCCGTCGGTGATGCCCTGCCAGCCCAGGCCATGACCCTGCTTCCATGTTCTGACGGATGTACTCCCGCCTGGAATTACCTTTAGTCAGTGAGCCTCCCTGACGTACAAGCTCCATGAAAGCTTCATGTTCTACCTTGTTAGTCATGGTATCCCCAGAGTTTAGAGCAGCGGGGCATACAGTAGGTGCTCAGTAAATGTTTAATAAACTCCCCTGGCCCTTAAGCACTCACCTGCAACCACCTAAAATGGAAACTAATCACAGGCTCCCAGCTTCCTGTCCCGGGGCTGCCCAGAAGGGTCCCATTTTCCAGGCTCTCCCACTCTCCCATCCATAGATCCCTTCATGTCCTCAGCCACTCTGCCTTTCCATGTCTTTACTTCCTTGTCTATATACCTTAGGGTCCTTTGTTACCTTCCCCTGTGGTTCCTTAGTTGTACTCCCCAGAAAACCCACATCCTGCTTTGCTCGGGCCCCATGCCCATGAGGGTCTCCGGTCAGCTCCCTCTTCATTCTCTACAAGTTTACCCTGTCTTTACTCCCCTCAAACCCTTCCTACCTCCTCTCCCCTCCGTCTGGCCCCGCCCTGCCCTCTGCCCACCCCCCCAGAGGAAAGCAGGTGTAGACGGGAGTCCCCAGTGAACAGACGCCTCTCTCCTGTCTTCATAAAGAAGGGCCTCTGTCTAAAGCACCTCTCTGCTTATGCCTGAATCCCACGACCCCTCTTTAGGATAGTGTCTGGCCTCCTAGCTTCGAAGCCCTCTCCCATCATTTCTCCCCACCTCTTCACCAACGTCTTAGAGAATTTTGCAGACTTAGGGTTTCTGCTTCATCCACTTCTTGAATCACAGCCGTCTGGCTTTAGCCCTCATGGAGCCACTGGAACTGCTCTTGGGAAGGTCACTGATAAGATCACTGTTAAAACCAGTGAAACTGATTCTCATTTTGCTTTAAGCCTACAATATCCGTGGTTGTGTGTCACTGCCTTCTCCTGGTTTTCTGCTACTCCTCGTGTGTGTGTGTGTGTGTGTGTGTGTGTGTGTGTGTGTGCTGGGCACCTGTGTGCACTTTCGACTGTGACCCGCAGGCCAGGCCCTGGCAATACTGAACCCCTGGAAAATTCACGGTGTTCCCCAACTGGGGGTCTTTGCAGAAACATTTCCGGGTGCAGTGGATGAGGTGTGGACACCTGCTTCATCTGCCCACATCCAGAACTGCTACTGACTCTGGGCAGAGAGAAAGCCCCTGGCCATTCCAAGCTAAAACAAAGCTGGTGGAAGGTGAGGCCCCCTCTGGTTCTGCATGGTGCCAGCTGGCCCTCACCTGCAGAGGGACGTAGTTGATGTTGACAAACTGCGCGGGGGTCCAGACTTGCCAGTTCACGCGCAGCGCTGGCCAGAAGCATCTCCTTATCTGGACAGCGACCGCAGCTGCGTCTTTCCCCTGGAAAGGAGGGGAATGTGGATGGTGAGCAACTGCCACAGCCCTCAGAACTGAAGCTGGGGTGCCAAGGTCTGGAGGGCTCCAAACCCTAACACAATGGGTTTTAAAACTGGATTTTGTTCCACTGCTATGCAGACAGCACACCTGTGGGCCTGCTTAGCGCTATAGCGCTAAGGAGCCAACGCTCCGGCTGGGGAGTCAGCACCAGTGAGGCAGCCCACCTGCTTACCCTGTGTCCTCGGCCCTTGCGGGACTTCCTCACCTGTACCGGCTGACTGGACGCCGGGATTCCTGCTGTTGCCCAAGGGCACCAGAACTGCCATTCATGCCTCGGCTGTCAGTTCTCCCCAAAACAATCTCCAAAATGGATGCATTTTCAAGTAAAACTTGAAGTTTTTTTAAAAAAATGAACCCCAATAAATTGATTCTAAATGTCATCTGAGAGGATAAATACCCAAGAATAGCCATCTCGGAGAATAGCAAGGAGACGCCTAAACCACTGAAGATTTTTTTAAAAAATACTATGAAATGATGGTAATTAGAAGCGAAAAAAGCAAAGACATACAATGGAAATTAATAGAATGCGGCAAAAGACCAGAGTGCAGATAATGGCCTGCACGTATGGGAATGAGAGCACGATGAAGGGGATGTTTCAGAGCATGGGGACTGTTCAATAAATGGTAACAAGACAATTTGCTATTTAAGTGAAAAGAAACAAGACAAAAGTAGATCTTCCACACATAAACAAAAAAACAAGAATATTAGAGAAAAGTATAGAGTATTTCTATTATCTTTGTTTGTCAAAAGGTACGTAATAAAATCATAAAAGAAGAAAGTAAAGGAGAATATTCCCCGTATCTTCCTTGAAGGAAGCCCACAAAGGAAAAAAATGACAGATTTGAATACATAAACTTTTAAAACTCCTGTATGGAGAAAAACTTTATAAATATACTTTATCTATATATAAATATAAATAAACTTTATCTAACTTCAAATGTTTAACTTTGTCTTCAGTTAAAAAACAAAAACCTGAAAAATGGGAAAAACTTCAGTCTGTATTTGACAAAGGATTAATGTCTTTAATATATACAAATATACAATCAGTGAGAAAAAAGCAAACACTGGTAGAAAATAAGCAGTTCCTAGAAGAAATACACTATCATATAAAAAGATGTTCAACCTCATAAATAAATATGTGTACATTATTTTGTATGTAGCAAATTGCAAACTATTTAAAAGAAAAATACATTCACGGTCATCAAGAGTGTGGAGAAACAAAGCTGCGAGGGTTGGGCACTCTGGGGTCACAAAGCCTGGGTCTGACTGGACTCATGGGCTTGCAGATTATGGGATCTTAAGCCGTGGGCCTGAGCTTCTGCAAAAATGGGTTTGACGTGCAGCTCAAATGGCACAGAGTACTCACTGCAGAGACTGGAAGGAGCCTTCAACGAATGTCAGCTGTTTGTGCTCTCCCGTGGCTCTGCAGGAGAACAAGCAAGGACAGCCTCTTTGGACAATGCTAGGATTTAACCAAACGGGAATCCTTACACGAAAGGTACAGGCATGTGGGGAAACGCCGTGCAGTCAACACATGGGATCTATATAGGATCAGAGAAAAGCTGGACGTTGGGACAGCGTAGGGAATAGAGCCCACGATATTGTCATTCGAGTCATGTGGTGACTCGTGTGGTGAGCACAGTGGACAGAGAAGCTGAATCACCACACTGTAGAGCTGGAGCTAACATGCCATTGTGCATCGACTATATTCAAATTAAAAAACATAAATGGAGAGGCAGGAGCATCTGTAGCATGTGTGGTATAATGTGGTCCCACATATGTCATTTATGTGCTTCGTACTTCACACACTTTGGTCCCATATGACCTATGCATTCAGGGTTTTGGTCTTTTAATGAACTATATTCCTTTTATATTTGGAAGAATAAACACCTCTTTTTCCTCTCAGGGACTTACTACTAACCAGTTAAGCGGAAGCATGCTTCCCCCAGGAACACTTTAGACCACAAGGGGTGTTTGCCTCAGGAACAAGAACTCAAGATGCTGCTTTACAATAAAACCTGCAGGAGAAGATAAGGGGCGGGTAGGAGGAGCTAGTGAACCGGGAAGGGACTGGGCTGGGCAGAACCACAGATATGGCTGGTGACTCCGTGAACACGCTGCTCACGTGGTGGGCTGTGATGTTTTAAATCTATGCGGACGCGTTAACCTCTTCAGAGCACTTCCGATGTTTAGGCACTGAGTTAGCACAGGGTTCTGTAATACCATCGGGGGTCTGAAACTTGTTTCATGAATTCCATCGACCCCCTTCTCAGAATCCCGCCTGTATGAAACAGACTGTATAGGATTACCAAGGAACCAACTACACGGAAATACACCTTTCAGAATACTCAGGAAAAGAACCTTAGGATAGATGAGTAGATGTGCTTCCATATCGACACATTCAGTGACAAGACTTGAAGGCAGGTAGAAGGAGTGATGACACATAAAAGCTACTCTGTTTGTGACAAATGATGCGTGACATTGGGATATTTGTGACTTCTTACTGGGGACCAACAGGTGCTACCAATGCAGCCAGAGTCTGTGTCTGACGTTCATAAAGGGAAGTGAGGGATTTCACTGGAGTCACTGGAATGTTCTGAGAAGTTCACGGACCCTCTGATTTCCACCCCCAGACGCCAGGCAAAGGATCGCTGTGCCAAACAAAGCTATGGCAGAGACCAACCTCCAGGAAGCTCATGATGAGGAAGAACAACAACAGGAAGGCCGGTGCAAAGAGGAGGCGGTCCAGGAGGAGCCTCTTGACCCCAGCCAAGGGGACCTCGGAAGGGATCCAGTGCTCCATGAAGAGGTAGAAGAAGTGACTCAGGGGCCCTGTGAAGAAGAACCTGAGGCCCCATGGTGGGGGTGAGCAGGACTGCCATTCTCTGGATGTGCCCTTTTTGGGTCCAGCTTCACCCCCAAATCCCAGGTCCTAAACCCCGCCTCCCTGGAGTAGCCCATCACTGACCACACAGGTCTGTGCGGTCCTTCTAAAAAACAGGGGCTTTCTTTGACTCTCTTTCAAGCATTCTTTTTTTTTTTTTTTTTTTTTCTCTGATAGACCTGCCTTGGATCTCCCATCAGTTTCCATGTGGCTACCTCCTTTCCAACATTGTCAGCTGGGAGACTTGGTCCACGATTGTTCTGGACAAGAACCCACCACTGTTCCAGCCACTCTCCAGCCCAGGTTGTTTCACTGTCTTCAGAGTCTGTGTCACTACGTGTCACGATCTCATTTGTTTCATCAAATGGTGCCCTCTCTGCCAGAGATAAACGTCACAGGACAGGATTGTGCCTGTCTAATCACTGCACGTGGCCTGGCTCAGACAGGGTGCTCAGGGATAGTAAGTGGATGCATCCCTGGTGTCAGAGCTTCTCCTCAAACCCTCCTGGGCCGTCAGTAAGAGGGAGTCCTGGGGTTGTGCGCGGGCTGGTTAGTACTGCTGCTTTGCATTCCCAAATGGAGGGTACCTGGGACAGAACTGAATCCAGCCACTGCGGCTACTGGTGCAACAGACCTGTAGCTCTGTAGGAATCAGCAATAAAAAGATGGGCAGGGACCTATGGGTCTTCCCGTTTTTGCCACTGGAAGTCCCTACACAAGAGGTTCTCAGCTGTTGCTTCCCATCCTGCCATAGGTTAAGTAGCCCAGAGCAGGGCTCCTTAGTGAGAGGGAACACACTCTTAACTGAATTTATTCTTTGTTCGGTGCTCTCTCCACCCAGGGTGTGGCTTGAACTCATGACCCCAAGACCAAGAGCTGTATGCTGTACCGACTCTGACTGAGCTTGCCAGGGGCCTTAAGAGGGAACAGAAGTCTGGCAGATGGAAACTGTGAATGAGTAATGCTGCCCAGGGGGTTTGGACACGTTCCTTCCCTCCAGGGGAGGCTTTAACTGCATTATGGAAATGTGAGACCGCAACCAATATGCTTATAAACACAAAGTGACATTTGTGAAGTTTAAATTGACAAAGTGACTCTTGTTGCAAAAGACTTCAAAATAATCCATCTATACCAACACTACCATTGGCCAGAGAACTCAGGGAAGACTTGACTGGTAAAACTCCTGAATCTCTGTGCTCTTCGCAATTCCAAGTGGTTCAGAAACTGGACACTTTTCAGAATGCCTAAGTATTTATTTCCTGCATGCTTAAAACTATGAAAATAATAGAAACAACTGGCCATATTTGCATCTGTTTTCCTTATGGTCTCTGTGTCGAAGGCTAACTGAGTTTTAGGTGAGTTATCTGCCCTTAGATTCTCAGCCCAATGAAGACTGCCACCCCCACCGGAGCAATTTGAACGAACACCCTAACACGGGTTCACATTATCCAGCGTTCGGATTTTTTCCCATGCTTATTTCAATGCATTTTAAAAATCATGTCTCCAAATTAGGTTATTTCAGAAACTTGGTCTTGATACCCTTGCTTTGTTTCAATTAGTCTCCTACGGGGTAGACCAGCCCCGTGGTGGAACTCACCCATAAATGGCATATCTGAGAGGCCCACTGACATCTAGCTTTTGAGAGCAGTTTTCTTTTTCCCGCTTCTTCTCAATCATCTGGGCCAGGAAGCTCCCAAGTGCTGACAGAATTCCACTGTGGACAGAAATGTAATCAGAGAATAGGAGCAAGGGGCAGGAGGGTAGCCGTTCCCGAATGCAATCAGCACGGCTGAGCTGAGGGCAGTGTGGAACGGGGGGAGATGGCTCTTTTCGAAAGCAGCCCCAGCGTACGGGCCCTACATCAAAAAGCGGAGATGTAGAACTTCATGCTCACTCACACACACACACACACACACACGCACACTCTGCACCCATGCCAGTGTCCTGGGTGTGGTGCTCACTGCAGTGTTACAAAGTGTTATTAGTGGGGGAGACGGGGGCAAAGTGTGCGAGGGATCTCCCTGTATTATTCCTTACGAGCATGTGTAAACCTATCATTACCGCAATATAAATTTCAATAGAAAGGTGGAGATGGGCCCAGTTACTCCAATACCTTCTGATAAGCTCTGTATGCTAAAAAATCCAAAACTCTTTGCATGTCTGTAAGGACCTTAATCTGATCCTTGGCTACCTCCTCCTCATCTGGTCCCTTCCTCACTGCTCATTTTCTGCAGCAACAGAGACTGGCCACTGCTCCATTGTTAGCTTGTTCTTTCCTCAGGACCTCTGCACTGGGTACCTCTGCCCAGAGAGCTTTCCCTTTCCCTTCTTGCAGGGCCTATTCCCTTCCTTCAGACCTCTGTACCTCCTGTCTAGTTTCTCACTAGAATAGGAAGCCCAGAGGGTAGGGACCTTACCTACCTACTTACTTGCTGCTGGTACTCGACACCCCGAAAGCATGCTGTCCATATTTATGAAAGACTGCATTTAATAAGAGGGGACGAACTTATAAAATTAACTAATTGAAGCTAACGAAGGAGAGCGATGTCTCACATAAAGCTTAAAAACCCCAAATCAAAGGATGCAAAGAACCAGCACACCTGGGGCTGGGGGGCGGCTTTTGTCACCTTTCGCCCAAATGCAAAGCTGCAAGACAAGGAATGCGAACACCTGCCGCCCCGCCCGGGCTGCCGGTGCCGCTGGAGGCACGGACCTGAACGCCTCTGACCTCGGAACGAGCGCAGGTGCCAACCGTGCAGGCGGGCCGGACGTGGACCTCCGGCCCGCTCCCACGCGCCTCTGGGAGAGGACCTCCCGGGCAGGGGGCCTGACCCCTCGTTTGGTGCGTTCCTTTGGTCGGGCTCCCTGGCAACGACCTGTCAGAACAAAACGCACAAACCCGCCTACGCGGAGCTCTCCGGCCAGTGCAGGGCTCCGGGGGGCACGCGGCGTCTCGCCTTTCGCAGAGAGCGCGTCTCCGGGGCTGCGTCCCCGAGGCCGGCCGAGCTCCGGGCCGCCCCCCGCCCGGGGACCCCTCCGCGGCCCCTCCGCGCAGACCTGGTGGCCGCCTTGGTGAGCACCGGGTAGAGCCGCAGGAGGCGCAGGTACTGGGCGAGCGCCCGCTGCGGCAGCGCCCCGAGCCCCTCCCGGGCCCGCAGCTTGGACGCGGCCGGCGCCATGGCCTCCCCGGCTCCGCCGCCGCCCCGGCCCCCGCCCCTGCCTCCGGTCAGCTCGGGCGCGGGGATGGCCTCCCATTTCCCGCCCCGCCGCGGCCCGCATCGCGGCCCGGGGCAGACCCCGCCGTGCGCCGCGCGCGCGTCCGAACACTTTTCCTCGAGTCCCTATCCGGCCGCCTCCCCTCGTGCGCCCGCGGCGATAGGCGCTCGGCGGGACGGGGCGCGGCGAGCCTCCCGATTGGGCGCGGGCGCTTCGCTCTCTCGCGAGAGTTGGTGGGAGCGCGCCAAACTTCTCCCGGGAAGCGGCGGCGGCGGCGGCCCGGGCGCGGCGCCATGGGTCTGAGGAACACCGGGCGGCGGCGCGCGGAGCCGGGCCCGGACGGCGAGGCCAGCCGGTGAGGGCCGGTGAGGGGCGGCGGGCGGGCCTGCCTTGTGCGGAGCTCCCGGCGCGCAGCCGAGGCGGGGTCCTCCTCAGGCCGCCTTCCAGCGGCGCGGCCCTGCTGCGCTCGCCCGGCTTTCCGCGCACCGAGGACGGACCGCTCTGTGGAAGCCGGAGCTGGCCGGGCCGCCTCTCGGGGCCTGCAGACCGCGCGCGGGGAGGCCGGCCTCGCTGCGGTCACGGCGCGCGCTCCTCGCCTCCTCTCGCTCCTGACTGCGCGGGGCCGGGCCGGGGCGGGGCGGTGCGGGGCCGGGGCGGGACGGTGTGCTGGCTTTTTTCGCTCAGCATAATTCCCTTGAGATCAATCCAAGTTATTGCATGAATCAATAACTTTCTTCTGTTTTGTTGACGGATAGTCTTCCGTGGGATGGATATACTCTAAGTTAATTCTTGTTTATCTGTAGGTTATGTCTCAGTTGTTTCCACATTTTGTCTATAATGAGTGAAGTGGTATGAATGTTCACCCATGAGGTTTTTTTAAAAAAATATTTTTTTTATTTATTTGACAGAGATAACACGTAGACAGAGAGGCAGGCAGAGAGAGGAGGAAGCAGGCTCCCCGCCAAGCAGAGAGCCCGGTGCGGGCTCGATCCCAGGACCCTGGGATCATGACCTGAGCCGAAGGCAGAGGCTTTAACCCACTGAGCCACCCAGGTGCCCCCACACATGAGTTTTTGTATGAAAGAGTTTTCTTAACTCTGGGATAAATGCCCAGGAAGGCGCCAAAGGGAGAGGGGGAGAGAGACTCAGTTTCATGACCCTCAGATCATGACCTGAGCCAAGATCAAGTCAGGCGCTGAGCTGACTGAGCCACCCAGGCGCCTCTGTGCGTTTTTAATATCCCTCGAGGAAGCAGCATCTAGCCTTGCTGCTTGTTTTCTTAGTGTTCGGGTTACAGAGTTGAACGGGTTTTGAGGTTCTTGCCCCAGTCATGTTTCCAATGACTCTTGTTACTTTAATGAACCGTTTTTGCCAAATACGAGGTTTTCCAGGGGTGCATCGACTGTTGCATCCAAAGTGCTTACACTAGGTGCAGTGAGGTTGCAGGAATAGAGTCGTGATCAGTGAAGACAGGATTTCCCTCCTCCTTTCATTCAGGGACGATGGCCCCTCTTCCTCTGTCTCGGCACTTAAGCGCCTGGAGCGCAGCCAGTGGACGGATAAGATGGATTTGCGGTTTGGCTTTGAGAGACTCAAGGAGCCGGGCGAGAAGACAGGCTGGCTTATCAACATGCACCCTGTGAGCACCTGGGCAGCTGCGCCCTCCTCGTGGCTTAGGCCTTTGAAGAGTGGGTGGCGCAGGTGGCGGTGGGATCGAGGGTAGCTCTCCTCCTTTCTTCTTCGGCATCACCAGGCTGTAAAGAGGCTACTGAGAAAACAAGGCTGAGAGGGTTCCCTGTTAACCCATAAAAAGTTTTCAAGAATGAGGGAGAGATTGAGAGAAATCCTCGCTTGGAAGGTGTTGTGATGCGGTTCTAGTGGATGGGGAATGTTTATGTGGGGATGGAGAAAGTCTTCTTTCTTCTCAGTCTCCCAAAGAGTAGGAGCAAGAGGGTTCTTGTACTGCCTAGAGGATGACTTTGTGCCCATGTTGACTGATTCTCTTGTAGACTGAGATTTTAGATGAAGATAAACGCTTAGTCAGTGCAGTGGATTACTACTTTATTCAAGATGACGGGAGCAGATTTAAGGTAAGGTCTCAAACCCCAAGAACCTAAGACCCACTCAGTGATGAGATGTAGCTGGGTCCAAAATGGCAGGTGTTCTAGGAGGAGAGAGGTTGAGAAGCTTCTGGTGTGTAACTGCCCGAAGCTTCTGGAGACATGGGCCCCTTGGAGCCACATGGGTCACTGTTCGAGATGTCATAAGAGAACCAGCTTGGAAGGACTGAAAGAGGCATAGTTTTGTGTCTCTCAGACTTTGCCCTTGCTATCCGTGCAGCTGCTAATTCTGGACTGTGTCACCTTGTAAGAGACTTGTGGGTTTAGCGGCAAACAGCCGGTCTCACTTTTCTCCTTTCTTCTTTCTCATCGCCCCCACATGGGTTGGTGGCTCTTACAGGTGGCCTTGCCCTACAAGCCATATTTCTACATTGCAACCAGGAAGGTAAGCCCGCTCATACGGCCGGTGCTTCATTTTAAGGGGGGGTTTCAGGACTGAAAGTAGAGAGGCCTCTAGAGAAACGGGCAAGGAAGACAATAGATCTTACTGATAGGAAGTCCTTTCATTCTGATCTCGATTTAGGGTTGTGAACGAGAAGTTTCATCTTTTCTCTCCAAGAAGTTTCAGGGTAAAATTGCTAAAATAGAGACTGTTCCCAAGGAGGACCTGGACTTGGTGAGTATCACCTGGACGCTTCAGGGTGAAGGAGGCTGGTCTGTCCTGCCTCTGGGGTAGAGCTGGGAAGAGGTCAAGTTTAGCACCTGTGGGGTAGTATACGGATGATGGAGTCTGGTGACTGTCCATATGTCCTCTTAGAGAACGTTAGTGGTTTATTTGTGCCACATGCAGAATTGGACAAGATGCTTTGGACTTGTCAACTTTTCTGCTCAGCCTTTGAGTTGTTATCCCCTTATTTTCTTACCCCAATAAAGTCCTTTTCCTCTTGAACTCATGAGCACAATCTTTACACTTTGTAGCCAAATCACTTGGTCGGTTTGAAGCGGAATTACGTTAAGCTGTCCTTCAACACCGTGGAGGACCTTGTTAGAGTGAGGAAGGATGTCTCCCCTGCAGTGAAGAAGAACCGGGAGCAGGGCCACGCCGGTGACGCCTACACAGCCATGCTGTCCAGGTGGGCCTTCTCGCAAGCAGGGCAGCCAGGCGGCCCACAGGACTGTTGCCCATTCCTCCTCTAAGTTGATGAGATGGATGGGAAGCAGGAAAACTAGCAACGAAGTTACCTTAAGGATTGGCTCTGTTCAGTGTAGAAACACTTGCAAGCAATTAGATAGAATTTCTTTCTTAAAATTTTTAGTTTATTTATATTTATTTATCTATTTCATTCTTTTGAGAGAGAGCAAGAGAGTGTGAGGGGAGGGAAGGGACAGAGGGCGAGGAGGAGAGAGAATTCTAAGAGAGACTCCACACCCAACATAGGGTGCAACCGGGGCTCAGTCTCACCATCTTGAGATCATCGCCCGAGCCAAAATCAAGAGGCAAACCCTCAGCCAAGCCACCCAGGTGTCCCAGCCTGGGTAGAATTTCTTATGTGGTGCATTTGTGTTCAATAAAAGGTAGTCTCCTGGGTTGTATTTTAGCTGTACCTCTTTTCTTACAGAGGGGTGGAGTTGTGGCTCCAATGTTGAGTTGCTGTAATGGTAAAGACATTTTGGATTCCCAATGACACCCACCCCCCCTTTTTTTTAAGATTTGTTTATTTGAGAGAGAGAGAGAGAGTGAGTTTGAGCAGGGGGAGGGGCAGAGGGAAAGAGAATCCAAAGCCGACTCACCACTAAGCAGGGAGGGTAGCCCAATGCAGGACTTAATCCCAGCACCCTGCAATTGTGACCTGAGCCAAAGGTAGACGCTGAACGACTGAGCTACCCAGGTACCCCAATTTTTAAAAATTTTAACTTGTATCCTATAAAATACACGTCCCAAGTGTGCATGAAGTGTCCTATCTGGTCTGCTGCTTATAGGAAGGTTGTCATCTGAGGTCATTCCCTTAAGAAGAGCCTTGTCTGGGCTGCCACCTGGATTTACCTTCTGTGTTTACTCCACGTGGGCTGTGGTCTTCGCTCCTGTTCCACCCCCAAGCAGAGTGTAGTTGAGTAAGCTGGCCTGTGTCTGGTTTGCAGTGTTCTGCAAGGGAGCAGTGTGGTTTTTGATGAAGAGGAAGCCTCTAAGAAGGTCACCGACCAGTGGGACAACATTGTGGACATGCGGGAGTATGATGTGCCCTACCACATCCGCCTCTCCATTGACCTGAAGATCCACGTGGTGAGTGGGCTGTGCCTTTTGGACAGTCGGGCAGTGACCCTGAAAGGATAAATCCATACAGATTTACTGTACATACAGATACACCTCCCGGGACAGACGCAGAGCTTTTTCTTAATGTGCTCCCCATCCCGCAGGCTCACTGGTACAACGTTAGATACCGAGGAAGTGCCTTTCCCGTGGAAATCACCCGACGAGATGACCTTGTTGAACGACCTGTGAGTACTGCTTGCATTTCTTCTGTCCTGACTTTTCCACTTGTTTCTGGAGAGATTTCATTCAGTGCTGAAGGATGAATTTGATTCAGAGATTTGTTTTCTTCTCTTCCCTTAGATACTTTCTTAAAAATGTAGGAAAAAATTTTTTTTGGTCTTTTTTTTTTTTTCCTTAAGATTTTCTTTATTTATTTGACAGAGAGAGACACAGTGAGAGAGGGAACACAAGCAGGGGGAGTGGGAGAGGAAGAAGTAGGCTTCCCGTGGAACAGGGAGCCCGATGCGGGGCTTGATCCCAGGACCCTGGGATCAGGACCTGAGCCAAAGGCAGAGGCTTAACGACTGAGCCCCCCAGACGCCTGTTTCTGACCAAGCATAATTTTCACTTTGTGCTTATGGATCACCATGTGATGTCCGTGTTTGAGCTGGGCTGGATCTGAACATTTGAGGGAAAGCGCTGACTTCCATTTTGGGCGGCCGGCAGCGAAGTGGTGTGTTGAAAATGGATTCATGACTGGAAGGCCTTGGTTCAGGGATGGCTCTTTGTTCTTGGGCAATTCTGTATTGCTGTTTTCTCATATCCAAAACAGAGATGTCATCTCTGTACCACGAAGCCCTCTCTGGGTTGTCACAAAGGTCAAAATAAGGTCATGCATTTTCAGGCACGTCGAGACTCAGGTGTTCTATAATTCTAGGATTTTCCTCTCATGCTTTAACCACTTGTATGTGTTTAAATTTTTTTTTTAAAGATTTTATTTATTTATTTGAGAGAGAGGCAGTGAGAGAGCATGAGCGAGGTGAAGGTCAGAGAGAGAAGCAGACTCCCCGCGGAGCTGGGAGCCTGATGCAGGACTCGATCCCGGGTCTCCGGGATCATGACCTGAGCCGAAGGCAGTCGTCCAACCAACTGAGCCATCCAGGCGTCCCTAAATTTTTATACCACCAGTGAATTGTGGCATTCTTGATACAGCTCAGTCAACCCCAAAATGCTGGTCTCACTTCTTCTGGAACCTCTCCCTGTGGCAGCTTGACTCCTTTAGCAGCTGGAGGTGGGGGTAGAGATGGCAGGTGTTGAGAAGATGTTTTGGGATCTCTAGAGCTCGGCTTGCTTTCTGTCCAATTTAATGAGACGTTGTGTCCCTGCAGGACCCTGTGGTTTTGGCATTTGACATTGAGACCACCAAACTGCCCCTCAAGTTTCCCGATGCTGAGACTGACCAGATTATGATGATTTCTTATATGATTGATGGTCAGGTAAGTGGTACCTTTTGGGATGTACGTTTCACAGGAGCAGGAACCTTGTCTAGTCCCTAAATCAGAGCAGCATCCCCCTGTGCTTAGTGTATTTTGGGTGAAAAATGAGTGAGTCGAATCCCGGAAAGTGAACAAACAAGCCATGGTCCTTCCAATAGAAGCTTGAGGTACTCAGGGCCCTTCTTGGGAGAGCCGGGGTGACTTCCCGTTGCTGCAGACTCCTGCAGCAGGAGCTTCTGGGCCAAGAGTGAAGAGGTGTGTTTTGGCTTTGTGTGTCCTAACTCGTGCCGATGGCGCACTTCCCAGGGCTACCTCATCACCAACAGGGAGATCGTTTCAGAAGATGTCGAAGATTTCGAGTTCACCCCCAAACCAGAGTATGAAGGACCTTTTTGTGTCTTCAATGAACCCGATGAGGTAAAGAGGTGCCCTTGGTGGGGTGCCCGGGGGGCTCAGTTGTTACATGTCTGCCTTCGGCTCAGATCGTGATTCCAGGGTCCTGGGGTCGAGCCCTGGGTCGGGCTCCCAGTGCAGTGGGGATCCTGCTTCTCCCTCTCCCTCTGCCCCCCCATTCATACTCTCTCTCTAGTTCTTCTCTGTTTTATTTTATATAAAAATAAAATCTTTAAAGGAAAAAAAGAGGTGTCCTTTGGAAAACTGTTGGTATTTGAGGTGAAACCTCAGGGGAGGAGGCAGATGTGGTGCACACGGAGCCAGCATGTGGCACCCTGAACAGGGTGTTTAGTGTGGTCCCCGTCCACACTGGAGGCAGGGGCGGCTGCGGGAATGAAACGGTGACAGTTTCCTGAACTTCAGGAGGGGTGTTAGTTAACGGCTCGAAGAGAAGCAGCAATCCTCTGACAGCCGAGAATCATTGGATTTAGGTTCATCTACTCCAGAGATGGTTTGAACATGTCCAGGAGACCAGACCCACCATCATGGTCACCTACAACGGGGACTTTTTTGACTGGTAAGTGTGACGTCTTACTTGTGGGTCACTAAAATGTGTTCGGGAAGGGGTGTTGCACGGCGGTGTAAATGTGCTCAGTTACAAATGATTGAGACGGGAAGAAAGTGGGAGAGGAGGGAGGGGTAGGAGGGCCTGCTTGGTGGCCCGAGAGGCACCTCGCACTGTTTGAGGAGAAGTGGGTGTGGGGGTTCCTGGGTCTGCTTGGGGGTCTGCTGGGGGCAGTCTCCTGTCTCTGAGGGAACTAAAGGATGACTGCCCACGTGCCCATCTGTCTGCCCTCATCTCTAGGCCATTTGTAGAGGCCAGAGCGGCGGTCCACGGACTGAACATGTACCAGGAGATCGGGTTCCAGAAGGACAGCCAGGGGGAGTACAAGGCGTCCCAGTGCATCCACATGGACTGTCTCAGGTAGGCCCGGCAGCTCACTGCGCTGCTGCAGGAGGGCTTTCTGGGACGAGGGTCCAGAGCTCCCTTCTTGCACATACTGGTCCTGTCCACCTCCCTTTGATGGGGGAGGGTGGCTTCTGAGAAGTAGCTCCCATTGCCTTCGGGACAGTGGGTGCAGCTCTGGCTGGGTCTGGGGATGTGCTGTCTTTCACCTGGGCTCATTATTCCTTCTACCAACAGCCGTTAGTGTCAGACTTGGTGGGGAAGCCAGAGCAGAAAGGCCAGGTGGGTGAGGTCTTGGTGCTGTGGGAGCCCTCCACAAAGGTGGGGGTGCTGCACCCAGGGGTGTCCAGCCTGGAGAGAGGCATTTGAGGGGGCTTAGAGTGCTGAGAGGGAAGGCTGGAGAGAAAGGAGGTCTTGTGGGCCTCCTGTACCCTGTGGGGAGGTGAGTTCTGGGGAGCCATTGACACACTTCATCTGTTTTCTCTGCAGCCCTGGCGTCATGGTGCTTGGGTTGGAATGGGTAGGCCGAGTCATAATGAGGACAGGATTGGAGAGGGGTGGATTGGGGGATCCACGAACAGGGGGGCCAGGGGCACATGAGGCACAGGGAATGTTGGTGCTCAGGGTTTGGGGTGGGCCTCTGGGGGAGCAGGGCTCAGCTTCCAGGTAGCAACAGGCCTGGGAACCCCTTCAACATGGAGCAGGGTGACAGAGGTAAAAGGACAGGTGGGGGCTCTCAGAGGAGGTGGCAGTACTGGGAGGTGACAGGGGGCATTTCTGGGGAGGAGGGTGGCAGGAGTGCAAGTGCAGAGGCTGAGGGAGCTGAGGCTAGATGCAGTCCTGAGGGTCTGTGGCTGCCAGGGACACTGTGTTCCCCATGGGACTGAGTCGACGGGAGGACATGGAGACGGGCACAGGGCGAGGGGCACAGGGTGCTTCCAGTTTCCACGTGGAAGGGACCATGTAAGGAGAGAATAGGAGTTCAGAAATGGGGTCTGAGGGAGGGGGAGAGCAGCGCAAAGTAGAAGCACCCACAGGACGAGTGGGAGGGCTGGAGGGAGGCCGAGGGTGCGGGTTCCCACCTGTTCACCTTTGTCTTTCTCTGTCAGGGAGGAGGGGAAGGCCGTGGGCGTGGGGCTTGGAGGACCAGCACTCGCCTTTCCTTACGTTTGTGGGCTCATCTGCAAGGTTGACCGGATCTGGGTAAAAGGCTTCATGGGGGTCTGCTCCCTGTGGGGTCTCGGAGGAGATCTTTGGGGGGTGCCGTTAGGACTGTCTTTCTGGGGTGTGTCCAGCTTTGCCACTTCTGGTTCTTGGGCTTCATCTCGGAGTCCTCTCTGACTTTGCTTTTGTTCTTGTTCTCAGGTGGGTGAAGAGGGACAGTTACCTTCCTGTAGGCAGCCACAACCTCAAGGCGGCTGCCAAAGCCAAGCTGGGCTATGACCCTGTGGAGCTGGACCCCGAGGACATGTGCCGGATGGCCACCGAGCAGCCCCAGGCACGTGCGTCTCTGCACTCTGCCCCCTTGTGCTTGCCGTGGTTTCTCCGGGGCTCCTCGTGGCTCTTACTCTCTGATGTTCTCTCCTCAGACTCTGGCCACGTACTCGGTGTCAGACGCAGTGGCCACGTACTACCTGTACATGAAGTACGTCCATCCCTTTATATTCGCCCTCTGCACCATTATCCCTATGGAGCCTGACGAGGTCAGTGGCTCTCCTGGCCCCGTGCGCTGTTCTCCGCCCGCTGCCCGAGGGCGCTGGTGCCCGGCCGCTGGCGTGGATGTGGCTGTGGTCTGAAGCCTCGTTCCCCCTGTAGGTGCTGCGGAAGGGCTCCGGGACGCTGTGTGAGGCCTTATTGATGGTGCAGGCCTTCCACGCCAACATCATCTTCCCCAACAAGCAGGAGCAGGAGTTCAACAAGCTGACGGATGACGGCCACGTGCTGGATGCAGAGACCTATGTGGGTGGCCACGTGGAGGCCCTCGAGTCGGGCGTGTTTCGCAGTGACATCCCCTGCCGGTTCAGGATGGTGAGCCCCTCCCTGCTCTTCCTGCCAAGCGCTTGGTGGGACCCAGAAGTTGTGAGGGCTGCAGTCAAGCCCTGACCACTCCCTTCCTCTGTGGCACCCATCAGACCTCCTCTGTTTGGCCTGCTCTGACAAAGGCGCTGCGGGGCGGGCGCTCGGCTCCTCTGGGGCGTCCTCTGCAGTGTCCCGTCCCGCCTGAGGTAGACTGGCTGGTGCACGGGCGCTTCCCGCCTCAGGCGTGCCCTCTCGGTCGTTTGTGCTAGAACCCTGCTGCTTTTGACTTCCTGCTGCAGCGGGTGGAGAAGACCATGCGTCATGCCATCGAGGAGGAGGAAAAGGTGCCCATGGAGGAGGTCACCAACTTCCAAGAGGTAACGCTCCATGGGGCCAGGACACGCCATCGTCATGTGCCCTGCCTCGGAGACGGGCTCCTTTCTGTAGTGTGTGTGGTACACGCCCCTGCTGGGTGCTGGTACTTGGTCCCTGACATGGCAGACACAGGTGCTGGTCTGCTTGGGGGAGGGACAGGACAGTGTTGTGGTCACGGTGAATGACCTGACTGAGGGAGGTAGGAGGGCATCACCGGGAGGCGGAGGGCTCTTGACCTGACTCTTGAACATCGTGCTGGGCATGTGTGGGCGAGGGGGTTAGTGCTGGGTCGGGAGCCCAGATCATTTGGACTTTACTTCGTAGGCAGCGGAGAGCCGTTGGTTTTTATGTTTTGTTGTTGAGGACACTTTCAAAGTGCTGTGTCAGTTCCTACACAGAGTAGAACACAGTGTCACGTAATGGTTAGAAAGCACTACTGACAGCGTGCCCCAGGCCTGCAGACCCCGGCACCTCCCAGTGTGCAGGTCCCTGTCTTCAGACGGGGCCCTTCTCAGGCGTGGCTGTTCGGCCCTGCTCAGCACTGCGGCTTGTTGAGCAACTCGTGGTTTGGAGTTTCTACCAGTTTTAGGACTGATTGCAAGAAACGTCTCCTAACAGACTCACTAGGCAGAATTCAAGTAAGAATGTGTTTGCATCGTCTGCTAGCTGGGAAGTGCCGTGCGGCTGTTGTCCGCTCCGGCTGCCGTAAGCCTCGGGAGCTCTCAGAGGACGACCTGTGGGGCGCGTCCGAGCCCACAACCAGATGTGAGTTAGTGCCTCTGAAAGAACAGACACCACTTTGCAGTTGGAGAAGGGGCAACGTGAATGAAACCAAGGTGTGCTGAGCAGAGGCCTCCAGACTCCGGGCTCCTAGAGGATGGGGAGTGTGGCTCACACGCTGTCTCTAGAATGTTCTAAAGGACAGCCTGGGGTCCTTAGGAAAAGGGTAACATTCTCATCGCTTTGTTTCCAAGAGACCATCCTGTCCCCGTGATGCTGACGGGAGGCGCTGTGGGGTCATGGTGGTGTGGGGGCGTGTCCTCTGGGAACTTTGCTTCCTTCCCTTCTCCCTCACTATTAGCATGTCAGAATGGAAGATGGAGGGACTGTTCTCCTGATGATTCATTTGCCTAGAATTCAGTTAGGAACAGAAGGTATTAACACTTCTAGTACAGCCCTTTCTATACAATAGGTAATGCTCCTTTTAGTCATGGCTTCTTACAGTTTCTGGTGTGTTTTTTATCTCTGCTTCTTTGGAGGGTTTTACTTTTATTTTTATATTTTTGTTGTTTTTAAGATTTTATTTATTTATTTGAGAGAGAACAAGCATGGGAGGGGAGAGGTCGGAGGGAGAAGCAGACTTTCTGCCAAGCAGGGAGCCTGATGTGGGACTCGATCCTGGGACTCCAGGATCGTGCCCCAAGCCAAAGGCAGTTGCTTAATCAACTGAGCCACCCAGGTGCTCCTTTGGAGGGTTTTAAAGAGCTATTTAATACTAAGGGCAGGGCGCCTGGGTGGCTCAGTGGGTTAAGCCACTGCCTTCGGCTCGGTTCATGATCTCAGGGTCCTGGGATCGAGTCCCGCATCGGGCTCTCTGCTCAGCGGGGAGCCTGCTTCCCCCCGCCTCCCCGCCTGCCTCTCTGCCTGCTTGTGATCTCTCTCTGTCAAATAAACAAATAAAATATTTAAAAAAAATACTAAAGGCAATTTTGTATTCAAGTGATTTTTCTCATATGACTATTAAATTTAACATATTTCATAAAAAAGGTGGCTGCTCCCCTGGCTAGTCTCGTGTCTGTTTAGCTATGTTTCCGTTCACTCCTGACGGACTGAAGCAGAGGTAGGCAAACTGTGGCCCACGACGCCCATGCAGCCAGCAGCCCAAGAATGGTTTCTACATTTTTTAAGATGCTGTGTGTACGCGCGCGCGCACACACACAGACACACACACACAGAAGAACATGTGACAATGTGTTGCCACAAAACCTGAAGTATCTGTTATCTGGTCCTTCACAGAGGTTTGCTAAGTTATTAGATTAACTTGTGGATATGCTTGTTCTCAAATTTGGGGGTTGCATTCCTTGGTGTTGTGTATGTTTGGTGCAGAATGAACTTTTCGGTTAAGTCCTTGTCTGTGCTCTGATTTAACTCAGTGTTACGTTTTGGGGAGTGGACGAGAATACGTGCCCATCCAGGAGCCAGTTAGCATTAGCCTTACATAATTGCAGTGACTTCTTTTAGGACCGTATTTCCGTTTCTAAAGAGTCTGTTGGTTTTTTTTCTGATGTGCTGCTGCTTTTTTTTTTTTTAACTGGTCTCTTGTTTTAGAGTTTTGGTCTCCAGTGTTTTTATTCATGCTTGTTTTCCCACGTTTGCTCTAGGAGGTGCGTTCTCTCGTCTCTCAGGGCCTCCACCTCCTGAGTCTGCTCTCGGTCATGGGGGTGCTCCTTCTGTGCTTGGCGGTTTGGAATGTGAACTTATGCTCAGCTGGGACTCTCAGGTGGCCCGTTGGGGCTGTCAGTACTTTGATATGGTTTCTGGCCTGGGGTCCCTTGTCATGTGGTTCCTTGGCTGGAGGGCTCCCAGACCACAGACTGGAGGGACCAGCCCGTGGAGTAATGCTGGAGACCATCTAGCATGGGGGCTCAGCATAGCGTTTGGGCTGTGGGGACCTATGCTTGAGCCCCCGCTAATCTCTTAAGCCTTGTCATCTGTTAGGTGAGGGGTTGCTGAGGCTGGGGTTCCCCATGCCCTCACCATGCAGGCGTGGACGGCCCCCAGGAAGAGGGCTGTTGATACTCCAGCCCAGTCCCTCACTGTGGCTGCTGTGTCCCGAGATGCTGTCTTCCTCAGGGCTCTGTCTTACGAGGCACCCATACCTCCACGTGTTGGTGAACATCTCCTGCCATCCTTCTGGGACCCACGGTGCTTGTTTTGTGACCATCCGAGAACAGTCTATAGTTCTCGTCTTGGTCGTCACTGTTTGGTCCTTTCTCCTAGGTGTGTGATCAGATTAAGATCAAGCTCACCTCCCTGAAAGATGTTCCGAACAGAATAGAGTGTCCCCTTATCTATCACCTGGACGTGGGGGCCATGTACCCCAACATCATCCTAACTAACCGCCTGCAGGTGAGACAGATTCCCCCATCAGAGTCGAGCCCTTTCTGCACAGGCCCTAACTGACCCCCTCTTGCCCCGCCACAGCCCTCTGCCGTGGTGGACGAGGCCACTTGCGCTGCCTGTGACTTCAACAAGCCGGGAGCAGATTGCCAGCGGAAGATGGCCTGGCAGTGGAGGGGCGAGTTCAGTGAGTGTGGCCCCAGAGCAGTGGCAGGGTGGCCGGGTGGCGCGCAGGCGCGCAGGTCCCAGGGACGGACTCCCCTCTGTCACCCTCCTAGTGCCAGCCAGCCGCAGCGAGTACCATCGGATCCAGCACCAGCTGGAGTCAGAGAAGTTCCCTCCCTTGACTGCAGAGGGCCCAGCACGGGCCTTTCATGAGCTGTCCCGCGAGGAGCAGGCCAAATACGAGAAGCGGAGGCTTGCAGGTGAGCGGCTGCCGGACGTGGCACTTCCCCTGACTTGGGCCTCTGTTGGGCTGTGCGGGGACATCCCAGCCTGCGGTCCGTTAGACTGGATGTTACGCTAGGAGGGATCACTGTGAACTGCTTCTTCCCGCAGCCTTTCTTTATTTCTCCTTCAGAAGATGAACTCTCCTTCCTGTGCTCTTGGGGAATTTGGCCCGGTCACCCTGGAGCTGTCCTATAATAGGATAAACCAGCATGCATCTTCTAGACGCCTCTGCTCCTTTGTGCTAGCCTAGAAAGCTGCACTCGTTGGCGTCTTTTGCATCCTGGCTTTCTCGGGCTCTGTCCAGGAGGGCTGGTACCCACTGTGCAGTCTCTCATGCTCCCCTGCTCTCGCCTGCGCCTCAGATTACTGCCGGAAGGCGTACAAGAAGATCCACGTGACCCGGGTGGAGCCGCGTCTCACCACCATCTGCCAGCGGGAGAACTCCTTTTACGTGGACACGGTGCGTGCCTTCCGAGACAGGCGCTATGAGTTCAAAGGTCTCCACAAGGTGAGTCTGCCCTTTGCGAGGTCTGAACAGAGTCTAGATTCTGAGATGAGAATCCTTGCTTGGTGCTGTCTGGACAGTGGTGACCTCCCCACCGAGGATGTGGGGCTCCCGTCTTCGGGGCTCTCATGCGTTTGCAAAGTAATGAGTGCACATTTGTTCTAGCTTTGAAGGATTGAAGGCTGAGGCCTCGAAAATTTTCTCAGTGATTGCTTTAGAAGGATTTATTTACGGCAGAGGTCAGCACACTATGGCTGGGCGGGCCATCTTTATAAATAAAATTTTACTGGAACTGAGCTGTGTCCCCCTGCAGGTGGAGGTGAGCAGCTGGGGCAGAAACTGGCTGCTCGATGTGGCATTTAGTTTCCCACCTCTGACCTCTGACGGGAGGGCTGAGAGCTTGATTTCCCGACCCTTTAATCCGGGAGGGAGGCTCCGGGAGGCTCCACGGCCACACCTCGGTGATCATAACAAACAGTAGTTTCACATTTGAGCGAATGGGGTTCTTCTGAAAGTCCTTCTTTCACTCCCGGACTCAGTAAGGCCCCTGCTGTGAGACTCTTGTTATCACATTATACTGTTACTACTTTTTTTGGTGGTTTTTTTATTGTGGTAAAATAGACATAACCTAGAACCCAACCCAGTTCTGCGGCACTGGGGACATTCCCACAGTTGCATGGCCTCCCCCATCACTCTCCAGAACCCTTCGTCTGACCGCACTAACACTGCACCCATGGAGCAGCCACCCCCCCATCCTACTTTCTCTCTCAGGGTTTAACCCCTGGAGGCCCCCGGGTAGGTGGGATCATGCAGCGTCTGACGATGACCGGCTCATTGCCCTCAGCATCGAGTCCCCAAGCTTCATCCACGCTGAGGCCGGGGTCCGAAGTCGCTTCCTTCTGAGGCTGAGCGTAGCCTGCTGCGTGTACGCCCCACATTCTGTCCATCCTTCGCCTGCCCACGGGCGCTGGGTCGCGTCCCCGTTTTGGCTGCTGTGAATGTGGGGGTGCAAATACCTCCTTAGGTCCCTGCTTTCGAGTCTTCGGAGTGTGTGCCCCAAGTGGCATTGCTGGGTCTTACGGTGGTTCCATTTTCAGTGTTTGGAGGAGCTACGGCAGCGTCTCATTTTGTTTCAGTTAATTAACTGTTAAGTTTCGTGTTTACCTGTCTCTTGTTGGACAGGGACTCGAAGTGTGGTGAGTGTGTCTGTCTCGCTCTTTGTTCTTCGGAGGTTGACACAGTAGCTGCTGCATGGTAGGCATTCAGTGACCATCCCAGTTGTTGTTCTCGTGTGGGATGGGGAGTTGCGTGGAATATTTACGGCCTCCCCGTAATTCTTTGTCGGTTGCTCTTACTAGGGGCCTCTTGAGTAGCTCTCGTTACCCTCAGCCCGGTTAACACAGGCCTGGCTCCTCATCCTGGGTCATCTCGGCCTTGGCACAGCCAGTCCCATCACGGAAACCCACCGTGCAGTTCCTGCTGGTGACTTGCTTCATCGCAGTGAGGCAGGGAGAGCAAATCCGCCAGTGTAATCTCACCCACGTCCTGGGGGAGATGTCCTCCAGCCTTGTCTTTTGGGCTCAGCATCTCAGAAGGTGCGGCCTGTGGGTGTGAAGGCCAGGTGTCACCATGTGCCCGTCTGGGCAGGCACTGGGTGGGATTGGGGTCTGGCACCCCCAGGCCCAGCATTCGCAATCCATGGCTTCTCGTCTCATTCAAAATCTGGAGAGCCTTTCATTCATTCCAGGTGTTTATGGTCTGTTTGGTCTAGGCACTGAAGCACATCAGCCAGGGGAGTGAAGGTGAGATGTCCTCAAGCAGAAAGGGAAGCGTCAACTGTTGGGCCACTGTGACAGCATCCACGTTAGCGAGCAGGGACAGACGTGCAGCTTGGGCAGGAGCGAGTGCAGGTGCCCCCAGTATCCGTGCTGGTCACCCTCCATGTGGCAGTTCTGTGGATTTTGACAAAATCCTGTGGCTGTGTAATGACCACCGCGGCGAAGACCACATTTCCTTTACAACCATTTAGAATAGTGTAGTAAGGTCCTTCGTTCACTTTATCGAGTCTGTCTTCTCCTAATACGTGCTGGGGGATCCCATAAGCAGGTGTTGGTCGGTCAATAGGCTTGTGAGTCAGTTGTAACCATGAGATGTTGTCTTCACTGGTGTGCACTTTGCTCTCTGCCCGTCAGCGGCTTCTGAGTTCTGTTGGAGAAGACCTGTAACTCAGCTCGTCCATGGCATTAAGTCAGAGTCGCGCTAAATAACAGGACGATAATGGGAGCCCCTGGGCCTCTTGGGGGGCGTGAAGCCCCTTTCTCTGTTGCTGGTCTCGGACTTGGGATTTGTTTGTTTTTCTCGCTCACTGCTGCATTCCAGCTTTCGTCCCAGGAGGCTGACGTTGCCCCAAGTCTGAGTTGTCCAAGTGGGTTGCTGTAGTATCTTCTTGTCGTTGGTCTCACAAGAAATAAAAACTCCTTTGTGTCCAAAACTCTTTTCAGGATATCTGCCTTGTACCAGACAGTGCTGGGTTACCAGCTCGTCAGGACACGTGGGAGCCCAGGGTGTGGTTCTGGCCTGGCTGCGGGGTTGCGGGTTGTGCAGACCTGGGAGGGATGTGTGGGTCCCACACCCTTGTTAGGTTTCTTGGGGGCTGTAATAGCACTGTGGTGTGTAAAATGTCTTTATTCCTAGGAATTGTGTGCTGGAGTCTCCAGGGGGGTCGGGTCCTGATGTCTGTGCCTTTCTGCGGGTGTGCCAGTACAGAGAACGGAATAAGGAAACGGGGCCAAGGGGCGCCTGGGTGGCTCAGTGGGTTAAAGCCTCCACCTTCGGCTCAGGTCATGATCTCAGGGTCCTGGGATCGAGCCCCGCATCGGGCTCTCTGCTCAGCCGGGAGCCTGCTTCCCCCCCCCCTCTCAGCCTACTTGTGATCTCTCTCTGTGTGTCAAATAAATAAATAAAAAATCTTTAAAAAAAAGAAAAGGAAATGGGGCCAAGGGTCAGCAGTGGTTTCTCTGCTTGTGGCTATGGTCTTCCGTTGTATTGGATTTTGACATTGTCTGTAGATTTGAAATTTTCAAACTCTTGAACTGCTGGGCCACTGACTGCGTATAGAGTGGGAGCTGGAAGCGCTGAGGAGGTGACCGGTGTCTGTGTGGTCCCCAGGTGTGGAAAAAGAAGCTCTCCGCGGCCATGGAGCTGGGCGATGCGGCCGAGGTGAAGCGCTGCAGGAACATGGAGGTCCTGTACGACTCCCTGCAGCTGGCGCACAAGTGCATCCTCAACTCCTTCTACGGCTACGTCATGCGCAGAGGGTGCGCTCCCACGGGGCCGCTGGGGACTGGGGTGGGGTGGAGGGGAGGGTGCGGCCGTAGACACGTCGTCTCCCTGTCGTGGGCTGTGCACGGTGACTTGGTAGTTTCCGGTGTGTTTCTGGGACGGAGGCCGTGCAGAGGATCCGGGCAGCCACCGGGCCACACCGCGTGACTGATACGAGCATGAAACTGTCTGAGCAGTCAGGAAGGCCGAGAGTCGGTGGGGGGTCCTTATAGCCAAGGTCGACTATTTCTGATGCACCTGGGACGAGGTGGGATCTGAATGGTGGGTGAGAGCCTTGAGGGGAGTGGGTCATGTAGGCCTGGGCACTGGGGAGGGGTCCCTGTGGGGAGGGTCAGCATGGCAACTTGGGAGAAGGAGAAACACAGGCACTGGGGGTTGGGTTTGAGTGAAAGTAATTTTATTTATTGTTACTTTTTTAAAAAAAAAATTTGTTTATTCCAGAGAGCAAGTGCACAAGCTCACGTGTGTGTGCAGTGGGAGGGAGGGGGAGGGGCAGAGGGAGGGAGGGAGATTCCCAAGCCAACTTCCCGCTGAGCATGGAGCCCAACATGGGTCTTGATCCCATGATCCTGAGATCATGACCTGAGCCAAAAACCAAGCATTGGACGTTTAACTGACGAGCCACCCAGGCACCCCTATTTTGTGTTGCTTTTTGATGGCAGAGAAGGAGGAGTGGGAAGCCGGGCTAGAGTGGAGTCCTAGGGGCAGGAGCGTTGGGCCTCGGGTCGCCTGATGCCTTCCACTGAGACCTGGTTTGGAGGCAATAAGGCAGATGCCTGGCAGGAAGCCGAGGCCGTCCAAGGGCTTGTGTTTTCCCTGAGAAGTGAGGATGAGCGTGGGGTCTGGGAGATGGCAAGGGCACAGGATGGCGCTGGGGACTGTGGAAGAGGGCTCGTGTGGCCACCTGGGCTGGTGATGAGGGAGCTGCTGCAGTGTTGGTCTGCTGCCCAGCACTGTGCCTAGAAGGAGGCCAGAGGACTGTCCCCAGTCCTGAGCTCAGTTCCTCCGTGGTTCTCCTGCCCTGCTTCGATGTCCCTTTCTTGGTTTCCTTCTCCTGACCTCCTCCAGTGACCCTTTGAGGGAACCCCATCCATTCCCCAGACTATGACTGTCTTTCTCAGGGCTCGCTGGTACTCCATGGAGATGGCAGGCATCGTCTGCTTCACGGGAGCCAACATCATCACTCAGGCGCGGGAGCTGATTGAGCAGATCGGGTGAGTGCTGCACTCTGGTCAGCCGCCAGCAGCAGACAGCCTGGAGGGGAAGGCACGCGGGCGGCATGGGGAGTGAGCAGGTGGGCACTGTGTTTCCTGGGTCCACGGCCAGGAAGGACCTTCACATCGGGTTCTCCCTACGTGAAGGCCATGGTCCGGTCTCCATGTGGCCTTGTTTCTCTGTTTCTCCGAAGGAGGCCCTTGGAGCTGGACACAGATGGAATATGGTGCGTCCTGCCCAACAGCTTCCCTGAAAACTTTGTCATCAAGACGACCAGTGTAAAAAAGCCCAAGGTGACCATTTCCTACCCTGGGGCCATGTTAAACATCATGGTCAAGGTGAGCCTGGGTCTCCAGGGAGGGCCTGCTTCCCTGGGCCTGGATTCCTGGCACCACCCCCAACTCTGATGGGGATTGGGAGAGGGACTGCGTTGATTCTCATGCTTGTGTGTTCCCTTCTGGACACGAG
>PISX010023582.1:0-29558 GCA_004024625.1 Mellivora capensis
AAAAAAAAAAAAAAGAAGAAGAAGAGCTGGCTGAGAAGAGCACATCCTGGTTTAGAGGTAGTGAGCTCCCTGTCGTTCACTGGCAGACAGCATATGAGCAGGAACTGGAGGATTGCTGGTGGCGGGAGGGAGTGGTGGGGGTGCACACCAAGGAGGGGCTGCTCCCTCCAGCTCTGGAGGTGCAGGGTCTCAGGCTGCACTGAGCCATCTCTGCAGATGATTCCCTGCGTCTCACGGCATGCCTGTGTTAGCCAAGACCTTGGTGTCTTGATGCCCTAAGAGGGCAGGTGAGCCCAGAAAAGGAAAGGTGATCCTGCCAGGGTTGGCCCTGCCTGCTGGAAATCACTCTTCAACAGGACAGGAGAGAAAATGAAAGACACAGGGTGATGTTGGGAAAGGAGGGGTCCCTGCCTCTCTCTGCACTGGCTGGGCCCCCGCATGGGCCTGTAGCCCCATGGAGTAGATATCCTGCTGAGGAGGGGGCGTAGGAAGTATGGAGACCCAATTCCTAGGTAGCTGAGTCACCCCAGCTTTGCTGCGGGCAGGTCGGAGTTGCCAGGTGAGGCTCGGCCCCCCGCTGAGGCGGGCGCCTCCCCTCCCCTGCCTGTTCTCCCCCTAATCGCAGAGCATGGTGTCAGCAGGCCCCAATTAAGGGTAAATTACATGATCTATTAGATGACTCTGTCGCACTGGCTCCCCAGGCTCCCTGGTCTCTTCTAAGGCTAAAACCTTTGGAGGAATGGAAATGTCTGGAGCGAGATGTATAGCTTTCTCTTCCCTCTGACTTCACACATAACAGAACATGATGGGAGTCCTGCCCCCTGAGTGGGTCTGATATGAGGTCACAGCAGCAAGTGTTTTGGAGAATTCCTTATGTTCCAGGCTACTCTCATCTCATCGAACCCTGACAAGGACCATATGCAGACAGTATGACAGACTCCATTTTACGGGTAGGGAAACTGAGGCCCAGAGAGAGGCCACTTTTCCTGGGCCACACAGCTAGCAATGGTAGAACCCAGCTATGAACTGAGATCTGTGGGACTCAGAGCCTGAGCTGCGAGCCCTGCTCACTGCTGTCGGTGCCACAGTGGATGTGGCTGACTTAGATGACCAGGTGACAGTCCCCCTATCCCTTGCTGAGGCCTGAATTCCACCAACAAGGCCTTACAGCAAGAGGCAGTTTCCCCAATATCATGAATTTTCTTTCCATCCAGCACTGTGGGATCAGCAGGGTAACTTATCATGCCCATTTTACAGATGCAGAAAATGAGATCAGAGCTCGTGACTGGCAAAAGCAGGCCTTGAACCCAGGTCTGTCTGACTTCCAGAGTCTGGGTCCTTTTTCCTACCTCACAGTTTCCAAAGGACAAAGACTAAGGTTTGCATAGAGCCAAGCACAGGGCTGGGCCCTGCCAGCGAAGGGCATCCCCATGGCTATGGCTACACTTGAACTTCTCCTTCTGTCATTGTCCAGGGGCCACCACAAGGGTGAAGGATGCCGCTCTGGGTATTCTTCCTGGTGATCCTCACCCTCAGCAGTGACTCCCACTCTTTCCCACCGTCCCTGCCCCTCAGGTAAGCCGTCCTGCCCCCAGAGCCTATGTCCCAATGTCCCCAAACTATCCCTGCACCCTAGTGGGGGATGTCTTAGGGGGTGAAGAATAGAGCCCTAAGCTGGCCTCTAGCCAACTCCTCAGCAGCCCCCACACTGCCTGTCTCTGGGGGTGGGGGCAGACCCTGAGCTCCAGAGAAGCCTCCCGGCCTGGGTCCTACCCTCTCTGGGGGTGAACAGGGTAACGGGCAGGAGGACCTTACAGGGACAGGATGAGTACAGCTCCCTGTTTCCTCACCCAACCCTGCCACCCCACCCTCTGACCTCCAACTCCTTCCATATAGAGTCCCTCGGTATGCAGACGCCATCTTCACCAACAGCTACCGGAAGGTGCTGGGCCAGCTGTCAGCCCGCAAGCTATTGCACGACATCATGAGCCGCCAGCAGGGGTAAGCAGATGGCCTGGGGATTTTTCCCTATGTCTCGATGCATCAGAGGGTGATGGGACATTTGGTCCCTCCCTTTGCACAGCATCTATCGCTTCTGGATTTGCCTTAGCTGCAGGGCCATAATGTGAAACCCTAGCTTACCTCTACCCACAAAATGATCGCTGAACACCAGCTGTGCTTCTCCCCATGCAAGTCTCCCATAGTAATACTGACGGTGGTTAACCATTTGACATGATTCTGTGCTGGAAACCAAGGTCTGCCCTGGCACATTTCCCTGCCCTCGGGACAGAGCTGGACTTGCAAGAATCAGCCATTACTCCTAGTTTCCTACCTGTAACAACCTTATGAAGTAGGCGCTGTTGACTCCCATCTCACAGCGCAGTTAACAGCGTCCAAAGGACACACACTGAATAGTGGCAGGGCTCAGATCCAAAGAGCCTGACATCACAGCCTGTACCTTTTGTTATTTTGGAAAATTTCCACACTTACAGAAAAGTCGCAGAAATAATATAATGGACTTCCACATCCCCTCCCCCGCCTTTAACAATTACTACTGTTTTATCCTATTTGCCAACACACCCATACAAACACAGGTGTATGTTGTTTCACTGAACCGTGTGAAAGTAAACCGTAGTCATCACAACCCTTTACCCTTAAATACTCCTGCATGGTGCCTGCTAACAGCTAACCAAAGAAACTTCTCAGACATAATCACAGCATAATTAGCACTTAGTGTACATATATGCATTTCACCAGTTTTCCCCCAAATGTCCTTTGTAACAATTTTAAAGTTTCCTGATTCGGGATCCAATCCAGGATCGTGGGTTGCATGGAATGGCCCTGGCTCTTTAGTTTCTTTTACTCTGGACAGTTCTGGAATCTCTCATGACATTGACATTTTGTGTTAGTAAAGGCCAACTATTCTTTATAGAACGTCCCTCGTGTTGGATTTGCCTGATGTTGCATCGTGATTAGATTCCGGTTACGCATTCACAGCAGTGATATTGGGTCCTTCTTGGTTCACCCTATCAGGAGACAGGCGGTGTCCATCTGCCCCATTACTGGTGATGGTAACTTTAGTTGCTTGGTTAACGTGATGTCTGCCAGCTTTCTCCTCCGTCCAGTTAATACTTCCCCCTCATAATTATTAAGAAATCTGTGGGGGGGGGATCTGTGGGGAGATACTTTGCAAATACCCGTACTCTTCACTTCTAAGTGCCTTCCTCAATGTTGCTGAGTCTGATTCAGTTGGGTGGAAGAGTCCACACCAGATTTTCGAAGAGGCAAAGGGACCCACCACTTTCGTTTACTTTACCCTGGCCTTTCCCAGGCTTCTCTACATCCCACCCAAAGGGCAGCCTCAACTGTTGCTCTTTTTCTAATCTGCTAGAGAGAAAAACCGGGAGCAAGGAGCGAAGGCACGGCTCGGCCGTCAGGTGGACGGTATGTGGGCAGGCGCAAAGCAGACGCCCCTGGAGAGCACCCTGGCGGCCATGTTGCAGAAGCAGAGGTAGAAGTACGGGTGTGCGCATGTGTGTGTGTGGTCCAGGACCTCGGAGGCTTCCTTCCCCGTGGGCTGCCAGGAAAAGGGAAGGATCTCCAACTCTCCAAAGGCCTGGGGCTCTGCCAAGCAAACTGGGAACTAGGTCCCTCCTTACACACATCAAGAACTGGAGGAAGGGGAGAAAATGCATGCCAGAGACTGGATCTTACCTACTGTTGTGTCTCCAGCGTGAAGCAAGAGGCTAGGCTCAGCGTCTATGTACGAAAATTGTTACATGCTCAAGAGTGCCAGGATAGGACCAGGAACCTGAATTTTAACCAGGGTGCCAGGGGGTTCTGATGTGGGCGATCTGACAGGCACACCCTGGGGCCCTTGGCAAGTTCCCCAAACTATGAAGCCAAGAGAACGCCAGCCCCTCCCAACACCCTCAGGCAGACTAGCACGGGCAACACTTATGAGAAGGAAAGATGAGGATGACAGATGATAGTCGTTCCTCCTGTCATTGACCTTCATGGTCCCACTGGGTGTAAGGGAAGATCAGGAGTGACTGCTCTCGTCTTATAGAGGAGGGAAACCGAAGCAAAGCAGCTGGTCCCAAGACCTGTTTGCTTCCCTTCTTCACACGGAGCTCCACTTCACAAAGTTTCCCAGGGATGACATGACTTTGTGGAGAAACTCTGCTGTATTTTCGAGGCTGATTTGAAACGGTGAGCACAAACGTGTCCCAGCATGGCTCTGCCAGTCACTTCTGCACCAACCTATTAAGCAAATCCTGTTCCCAACAGAGCTCTCCATGTGCTCCCTCACCTTCTTCTCAACCTAATTAGACACCAAGAGCCCAGAGATCTCACCAACTATAGCCCTGTGGAGACACAAGCAGCAGGCAGATGGGCAGGCTGCAGGAGGGGTGAGAACCAGCCCGGGAGAAACACAGAAAACGGCTTCCTTGTTTCCTGCTTTGTGGAGGGGAGAGGAGCTCCAGTCACCTCTAAGGTCCCTAAGACTAGAATTCTAAGAATAGTGCCTTCCCCCAGCCACTCATGCTGAGATTAGGTCATCATTTCCCAGGCTTTATGGCTCCTGCCAGGCTCCAGTGGGTAGGGTGGAGTGGCCCCAGGGAGGGCCAAGTCCCAAGAAAACAGGCTTTGTTCCTGCAGGTTAAAAGCCAGAGACTTCCCAGAGCTGCAGAGCAGGAGGGAAGGGGTCCGGAGACTGCTCCAACCATTGTTCCCCCTCCAGCTTAAGGGCTGCAAATCCCAGCATCTCTTCGAGGTGGGGAGGGGGGCTAAGGAAACAACAGAAGAATGAGTTCTAATACCTCGATCGTCAGAGGAGAAGGATTTGGAAAATGGCCCATTTGTACATCCACCACACGTTATGTACACCTCGTGGCCCTGTGAGGAAATTGAGCTTCAGAAGTACCTGTTCTCCCCTCCCTGGAAAAGTCGTCCGATGGCTACTATGTGCCAGGCTCTGGGCCGAGGGTACAGCCGTGCCTAGGACAACAGGGGTCCCTGCTCTCATGGAATTTACTTCTGCACTGCCTCACTGAGGCAGACAGAAATTATACAGGCACCTGAATGGCGGATTATGTAATCTGTGATAAATGGTAAGAGATGTAAGGGCTGTGGTTGAACGTATGTTCGGGAAGGAATGACCTAACCCAATCCTGTCTGGGGATTAGAGGTGGCTCCTTCAAGGGGAAGTAATTGGTCCGGGATGTCCGTAGGAGTGGGTTGGCAGAGCTGGGGCTAGGACTGGGTTCGTTCTGCTGGAACACATGAGATCCTTCCCTTCTTCCCACATTGCCTCTTCTGGAACCCAGAGCACTCGTCCTGATCCCGGTGTGCCTATCACCCTAGTTCCACGTGTCTTGGCCAAACTCACCCTAGCTTTAGTCTCCTCAATTGAGTTTTATCTTTCTTTCTGAAACAGGAATTCCTGAGGATGAAGATACCACCTGTGTTTTATGCTACTGGCAGCCGAAAGACAATCATATCCAGTGAACCCTATTGAATTTCTGACCCATTTTTTTCCATCATAAATACAATAAAATTCCCCCATACTGGTCTGCATCTCAATTTCCTTCTCTCTCCAGCCTAATTTTTTTAAATGTGTTTTACATAGTTACATTTCCCAAAGAAGTATGACAAGGCATACTACAAAAATAGCTAACATTAAATCAAATAAGTACTCGGAATGCCAGCCCAGCAGCTTGGTACATAGAATCTCATATGCTCCTCACCCAGCCTTCTGGGAGGTATCGGTGTACTCATTCCACAGACAAAGCACTAAGGCACAGGAAAGGCAACTGAACTGCCAAGGTCACTGATGACAAGTGAGAGAACTGGGATTCAAACTCTGGTAGGCCAGCTCAGACCCAGGCTCTTCACCATATCCGTCCACTCTGGGCCAAAGTCATCCTTCATCCACTAGTGACTTGTACATCCAAGAGCGATATCGTTTGTTCATTCAACAAATATGTATAGACTACCCACTAGGTGCCAGGCCTGTGAGCAAAGAGGCAAAGTCCCTGATCTCGGAGACCTTATATTCTAATGAGGGGGAAGAATAATAAAAACAAGTAAATACAGAATATGTTAGATGGTGGCAGTTGCCAAGGAGAAAGATTTAAGGGACTGGAGAGTACAGGAGGACATTTTTGTAGCTATCACCCATACGTGTGCTGTGCTGTGATCAGGGAAGGCTTCAATGAGAGGTGACATTCGAGCAAAGGCCTGAAGGAAGAGAGGGGGTTGGGTATGTATCTGGACCAAAAACATTCCAAGCAGAGTGAAAACCCAACACGAAGGTCCTGAGGCAAGAACCCAGAAGGAGCAAGAGCAAGGAGGCCAGCATGGCTACATTATGAGGGTATGAGCAGAAGGAGGCTGAGGGAAACTGGGAGGCCAGCTCATAGTGGTGAGGTGAGTCCATGAGTCCTCATGGTAAGGACTTGGGATCTCGCTCTTGGCAAGACAGGAGTCATCACAGAGTTTAAATGGAAGAATGACATGATCTGATTTGCATTTTAAGTCACTCTGAGAAAGGGTCGAGTTCTGGATACTTTCTTAGGGGAGAACTAATTTGCTGATGGATAAGGTATGGGGATTGGAGTGAAGTTAAGAATGATTCCAGGGCACCTGGGTAGCTCAGCTGGTTAAGCGACTGCCTTCGGCTCAGGTCATGATCCTGGAGTCCCAGGATCGGGTCCTGCATCAGGCTCCCTGCTCAGCAAGGAGTCTGCTCCCTCTGATCTTCTCCACTCTCATGCTCTGTCAAATAAATAAATAAAATCTTTAAAAAAAGAAAAAGATTCCAAAGTTTTTGGCCTGAGCAACTAGAAGGATGGAGTAGCCATTTAGGAGCTTTGAGGGAGGAGATTTAGGAGTTGAGGATAGAACTAGGAGTTTGGGTTTGGGGGCGCCTGGGTGACTCACTCGGTTAGACATCTGCCTTCAGCTCAGGTCATGATCCTAGGGTCCTGGGATTAAGTCCCACGTCGGGCTCCCCGCTCAGAGGAGAACCTGCTTCTCCCTCTGCCTCTGAAGCTCCCCCTGCTTGTGCTCTTTCTCTCTCAAATAAATAAAATCTTTGGGGGGGGGGCGGGGAAGAGGAGTTTGGGTTTGGACCAGTTGAGCAGTTGAGTCTGAGATGCCTCTTAACGATCCAAGTGAGGAAGCTGTGGGGGCACCGGGATTTGTAAGTCTGAAGTCGGAGGGATATCCAGACAGCCAGTTTGGTCTTGAAAGTCAGGCGGGGTAGATGAGATCACCAAAGATGAACAGAAAGCATAGAAAAGAGGTCCAAGGACTTACCCCAGGGAACCCCTACATTTAAAGTTTCACAGAAAGATGAGGAGCCAGTGAAAGAGACTAAGAAGGAGCAGGCAGTGAGATAAGTACAAAAGAAAGGAATTCCAGAAGCCCACCAAAGACAGAGTTTCAAGAAGGGAGTAACCTGGGGCACCTGGGTGGCTCAGTGGGTTAAGCCTCTGCCTTCGGCTCAGGTCATGATCTCAGGGTCTTGGGATGGAGCCGCACATCGCACATCGGGCTCTCTGCTCAGCAGGGAGCCTGCTTCCCTCCCTCTCTCTGCCTGCCTCTCTGCCTTTTAATCTTGTGATCTCTGTCAAATAAATAAATAAAATCTTTTTTAAAAAGTCAAATGCTTAACCGACTGAGCCACCCAGGCGCCCCCGGCTTTAGAAAATTTAAAATCACCTGTGCAGCTTGCATTCTATCTCTAGGAGATAGTGCCGAAAGGGAGAATTCTTTTGTTGCAGTTTTGCTGTTAACGGGAGGCCGAGAATGGAAGCCACTGACCACAGGTGCCTATGTCAGTGATTAGCTTTTTCTATCCCAGGACCATTTCACCTGGGCCAGATACCTCCACACGTGACCTACCCTATACATGCCTCTTAGGATCCATGGACTTTTAGGGGGTGGGGTGGACGATCAAATTGTTCTCTATTTTGCTTTGAGTCATGGTTACACCAGTGTCATTAAATATAAACATTCATTGAGCTGTACACTTAAGATTTGTGCATTTTGCTCTAGCTGAATTAAAAACAACTAGGAAAAGTCAGGATGAGATGTCTGTTTTGATTAAAAGTGCAGGAAGAATCACAGCAATCTCGAGCTGCAGAGGACCCCCAAGACAGCGATCCCGGCCTCCAGGGACATATAGCGCTGACCTCGGGTCTGGAGGGCAGGTCTCCTGTCTCCTTGCACTAGAGCTGTAAAGCCAGCTTGATTCTTCACCGGATTTAGACCACCTGCTCTCTCTGAGAGCCCCCAGGGTACCCTCCAGAAAGAATGTCAAGCGTGGGAAAGGCTCTGCAGGGGGCCACTGTGGTGGCTCTGCCCAGGAGGCCATACCAACAGTGGGGGACAAAAGCCCCCTCCAGAGGTGGCCACTGAGTGCTGGCAGTGCACTTCAGCTGAGAGAGGCTGGCTGGTGGAGAACCTGCTGGATGCTGGACTGGCCATGGCCAGCCCCGAGGCCCCTTCCCTCCCCCAGACCCACCTGCTCATCTCTTTCCTCCACCCTGACAAAAGCAAAAACAGAGGTCTCTCTCAACTTCCAATTAGTTTTTCAGATGAAATAATGGCCCCTGGAACCCACTGCTCCTTGTGCTTTTCGAAGGGAATGCAATTATAAAGGAAAAAAACCACGGTGGCGACAATCCCTGTGCTTTATCGCTGTTAACTGCAACACTAATGGCATCGTGAAAGACTCCACCCCTCCCTACAGAGGGGCTGGGAGCCTCTTGTTCCCATGGGGGTCCTGTTTTTTTTTCTCCTAAAGAAATGTTCTAATCAATGGGGGACTTGTCACTTTTAACGATAATCCCTTATGTTTGTATTAACTTCAAGTTCACAAAGAGGCTTCCTGTCCATTGCTCCATTTGCTCCCTCCCACAGCTCCCTGGAGAAAGGCGGTGCAGGGCTGGCCTCACGGAGGTTTGGGAGGTCAGGCACCCCTGCTGGGTCCCACCGCACTGGGAGGTCAGGCACCCCTGCTGGGTCCCACCGCACTGGGAGGTCAGGCACCCCTGCTGGGTCCCACCGCACTGCACGGTGGCGGAGTGGGGGTGCAGCTGGGAACTGACTCCTGATTCCAGGGCAGGGCTCTGGTGTGGTTGTAAGACTTCAGGTGCCTTAGTAAATTCAAGCTGGGGAATCGAGTGAATTCAACAAACAACCCGTGGACATAGTACAGACTGCTCACTGTGCTCCTCCCAACACACAGGAAGGAACAGTGAGGGCCATATCTACGCTGATCCAACACTGAGTCAATGAGAAGGGCCGGGCACTTTGGTTGTTTGGGGCATGACCTCATTTAATCCTTATAAAGCCCTCAGAGGTATTATCCCCATTTTTACTGATGGGAAACTTTACCCTGAGGGGTAAGGAGGGGGGAAAGGCTAATCAAGCAGGACAGCCGGACTCTAAACCGCCATGGTTAGCACTCTTTAGAGAAAACCAAGCCCACATGGTAGTTAAAGCAGTAAAAATAGGTTTCATTCAGGATGACTATGATAGGGGGAAAGAGACCTCAGTATAGAACCGGGCTCAACTCCAAATACAGTGTGGGAAAGCGGGAATTCATAGCCAAGGGGCAGGGTGGGGATCGATGGATGGAAGGAACTTCTGCCTAAACAGATCTGGACCTGTCGAGACCCTTGCTGAAGACAGGCCAGGGTGGTCAGACGTCACCTGAGGGCAGTAGAAGGTTCAAGCTGAGTTGGAAAGCACTCTGATCAAAATCATTTCCGCCTGCCAATTCAATAAATACTGTAAGAATTACCTGTATTTCAAATGTTATCTAAATGTATTTATGATGTTTCAACCAATAAAATTAGAGGTGAAGAGCCAGAGTACGTATCTAGGGGCTAATGAGAAGGTGTCAAGCGCTGGGCCAAGCACTCCAGATGCACGAAGCTCCTTTAGTTATACAATGTGGGCAAGTTATTATCTCTCATCCACAGAAGAGGCTTAGAGAACTGCAGCCACTGGCTGCACGTCCCTCAGCCTCAACCATCCTACCAAGTGGTGACAGCAGGCTTGCCTGACACCCGAGACTATCCATGAACACCACTATTCGCTATGACTTCTCTACATGGTATTATACACCCAGGTGATGGCAGTCCCCACACAACTTCAAAGGGGGCATTCCTAAGACAGGTATGTCTGAGTCTAAGAACACTCATGCGGTCAGCCTCCTTTTAAGACAATGCCTTCCCTTCCCCACTTCATGCCAAGCCCAAACTCTCAAGGCAAAAGCAGAAGGGTCTTCAGATACCAGTAGGACTCCTTTGCAGACAGAGGGTGCCCGCCACGGCAGAAGAAAGGATGCTTGCTTTTCCAGGCACTTCGCAGTCCTGTTGGGCAAGAGGCAAGAAGGAGCAATGGAAAAAGGCCTGGAGAAAGACCATGGCCCCGTGTCAATAGTACTTCCCGACTAAGTCCTCCTGTTATGTGCCCCAAAGCCCTAGAACAAACTCTCAGTCAAGCCTCTGTTCCTGTTATTCTCTTTATTCCAAAACAGATTAATTACAAATTTCAACTTTTCAAATGCAACACCTGGCGGCTAAGTTAGGATTATTCACAGCATCTGGCGAGGGCACCATGCTGAGGAATCAGAGTATCGGGGCTCACAGGTATCCACTCCATGTTGGGGGAAGAGAAAAACAACAAGCCAAAGTATAACCACAATTTCGACCTTTTCCTGTTTAAATAAAGTTTCTTCATTCCTCTTTACAAACTGCGAATTGTTCTTGACTTCTTTTCTTGATACTCATTTCAGCTTTCAGCACTTCCTTCCTTTTTCTGGCACTAGTGTGCTGTTCTGAAAGAAAATGGGAGCAAACACGGAATTACTCAAGGTTTCAATTCAGTTACAGTTCCTAACTGGTGACAACAGAGGGACCACGGTCCGCTGCCTTCAGTAAGGCCCCACTTATACAGGAGTAATCATTTATCTATTAATTCTATTTACTTATGCCCCATCTCATTTCACAAGCGGCTGTGAGACCGCTCGTTCTAACTACAGCTGATGACAACATAAATGAAAAGCGATGACACAAACCTGACAACTAAGAAAGTGGCAAATGGAGCTGAGATGAGGGAATTCCAGGCACACCTCTCACAGTGCAAGGCCAAAAAGACAGTGTAAATTTCAAGTAGGGGAAGAAAAAGGAAAGCCTGAAGAATGTTCGTCTTTAATCTCCCAGACTCTGGGTCTGCCGAGCAGCGCAGGGCCTTTGTGAGCTTGTGAGACGGCATTCTGGCCGTTCAGTACAGAAACCTGCACCACACTCCCGCCATGAGTGGCTCCTATCGAGTTCCTGCCAACGGTCAGCCTCAGCATCTAAACCAAGAAGGCGCCTCAAAAATGGGACTCAGTTCCCAGAAAAATTTTAAGAGGGGACAAAAACCTTTCAATCTCTGGGATGCCTGGGTGGCTCAGTTGGTTAAGCGGCTGCCTTCGGCTCGGGTGATGATCCCAGCGTCCTGGGATCAAGTCCCACATCGGGCTCCTTGCTTGGCAGGGAGCCTGCTTCTCCCTCTGCCTCTGCCTGCCACTCTGTCTGCCTGTGCTTGCTCTCTCGCTCGCTGACAAATAAATAAATAAAATTAAAAAAAAAAAAAAAAAAAAACCTTTCAATCTCTTTATTCCTTCTTTCCCCACGGCTGCCCTTCCCTAGACTCGAAGAACAACGGGGAAACACAGGAACGAAAATGACAATCCAGATGGCCACTGTGCACCCAGGGGGACGAAACAGCAAATGAGTGTTTTGGCAGCCCTGGCAAGCACAGCACTGCCACACACGCTGTCCCGAGTGGGCCATTACACCCAGTGGTGAGGGCTGACTCACGTGATGGTGCCAAGGTCTTACAGGATGTCAGGCTCCAAGCCAATGCGTCAGTAGTGCTGGGGGACATACACAGGCACAGGACTAATCCTGAGGGCTGAAGGGAGTGCCCCAATTCCCTGCCGACATAGAGGTTCCCAGGTACACTAAAATGTGTGTGCTCTGAAATGTCCGTGTGGAAAGGACAGCATGCGTGTGAAGGAAGAAGTACTGAAAGGGGAGTGGCTCACAAGCCACCATCTTGGCTAAGAAGTTACACCCTCTGCCGAGCCTCATCAAATCAATGTCTGTCCTCGGATCAAAAGCGGAGACCTTCCTTTAAAATACTAGGTCCCAACCTCTGGAAGTCCCAAATGTCCCCATGATCAAGCAACTTTCCTTTCTCTCAAGCAGTGTGATTTGGGGTAGCAGCAGCGTGAGGTAGACTATCTAAACAGCAAGAAAAAAAGATCAACCCAGAGTTATTTTAAACAATTAAAGAGCTCAATATTTAGCAGAAAGGACTAGTTTGAAAGCAAAATCTCAGGGCAACTCTAATTCAGGACAAAACCAATTGGGTATGTCAGGGAATGGGGGTGGGGACAAGGACTGACTACCCAGGGGAAGTTTCTCGAGTATGGAAATAGTCTATGTCTTGACTGAAGTGGTATTTACATGACTGAGTAAATTTGTCCAGATTCACAGATTGTACACAAAAAGAGTGAATTTTACCAGATATAAATTATACCTCAATTAAACCAGCAAAAACAAAACCAAGACAAATGTGCTGAGGATTAGCTATGCCAGCTTATGCTCACACATCAGTGAAAAGACTCTACATCCTATGCTTTTGTTGATCTTTCCGATTTGCAGAGAATTAAAAATTAGATGGCTCCGTTGCTTTGGCAGAGAAAGCCACTTCCAAGGCAAGGGATCAGGGAACATAAAAGAAAACTCAAATAGCCCCCCTTCTCTTTGTTGGCCTAGTGCAGGTGTCAACAAACGAGGCCACAAGGGCCAAATCCAGCCCGCCACCTGTTTTTGTAAATTAAAGTTTAATGGGAGGCACCTGGGGGCTCAGTCAGTTAAGCGAGTGACTCTTGGTTTCAGCTCAGGTCACAATCTCAGGGTCATGGGATCGAGCCCCAAATTGGGCTCCTCGTTCATCATGGAGTCTGCTTGTCCCTCTCCTTCCTCTCCTGCCCCTCCCCCACCTCGTGCACAGGCTCTCTCTCTCTCAAATAAATAAAATCTTTTGAAACAATAAAGTTTTATTGGAACACAGCCACACTCACTTGTTTACACAGTCTACAGCTGCTTTCGAAAAGCAGTGGCGGAGCTGAGCAGCTGCAACAGAGGTCATATGGTCTACAAAGCCCAAAAATACTATCTTTCCAGAAAACTTCAGCCGATCCCTAGTCTAGATGAGCGGATCAATGAAGCACTCACTCACTGTCCTTCCGCCCCTTCCCATGCCCCCACTTCCATCCTCACCCCAGGATGATACTTAGATGATACTTCACTTGACATTTTAGCCACACAGGGAATAGCCCTGAACTACACCCCGAGTTTTAGGAACCAGCATTCTGATTCTGGCTTTGAGTTATGCCCAAAAGTCCTTCATAATTGAGTCTCACCTAACCACACTGCTTGGCCCCACCAAAGATCAGTGTTATAAAAAGGCCTAGAAACAGTGACAAGGTGTGCCAGGATTTGCCATGGGACCATCATTTCATGAATTTAGATGTT
This sequence comes from Mellivora capensis, assembly GCA_004024625.1. Classification (NCBI taxonomy): domain Eukaryota; kingdom Metazoa; phylum Chordata; class Mammalia; order Carnivora; family Mustelidae; genus Mellivora; species Mellivora capensis. The sequence goes on from PISX010023582.1 coordinate 13,614, forward strand.
CTGAATGGGGTCCCCATTCAAGAAGTCCAAGGTTGCATCTATGTTACCCTCAAATCCGCCCTCCTAAAAACACAGAGAAAGGGGGCTGCTGTGTATAAAGTACCCCATGGACATAAGGGAGGATGGAGTCTAATGTCAATGCCAGGTCAAGTTACCCCATCAGTTGGGCTAACTCAGGGAGCTTTAATTTTTGCCCTAGTCCAGTCATAACCTGGTCCAACAAGTTGGAAAATGGCCCCAGAATTCAGCTATGGGTTGGGGAAGGTGGGGAGGAACGAGTGGGCTAAAAATCTGATAAACGACTGACATGCACGAGGTGGGCAAGATGGAAAAGGGGCCCTGCTTCTGGGAGAAGTCCACCCTTCATTTTTACCGTAGTGTCCTATATTTTGCCAATCTACTGCTCTGCTCTGCAGCGATCCTGCCAAAGGAAAGAGGGTTTGAGAATCAAGAAAGGACAGTGGGAAGAGAAATAAGTTTGAGAAAAGAAATAGCAACATACACCCAACCAGAGCTTCAATGATTTCCCAAGTGGCAGAGTTTGTTCTAGGACTTACAAAGACAGCAAGAGAAGAGTGGGCTCTAACTTTCTGTATAAGCAGTGTGTGTGTGTGTGTGTGTGTGTGTGTACACGCACATGCGAGTGTGTGTGCACGTGCTGGAGAGGGGATGAGAACCATGGTCTCTCTCCTCAGAAAAGGTACATAATTTTAGGATTCCAGATTAGGAACTCCTGCTAAGCAGGCTCGAAATCTACCTCACCTTCCCTTGATTCTGTTCATCTTGTGTGGGCAACTTCCAGAACAGAGAGAACTCCACAGAAGGCAGCCTTTTTGGCTCCCTGGGGCCTGGACTGGCTGCTGCCAGGGAACAGGGCTCTGCTTAGAAAAAAACAGCTGAATCCCGGGCTCTTGCTCAGATGGACTGCAGAGCTGCCAAGCGAAAGCTGCTGGAGGAGCAGAGAAATGAAGCAGCTGCCGTGGCCAGTGCTAAGGGAAGCTCTGGCGGAACGTGGATGATTCAATGGAAGTGAAGCAGCACATTGGGACCAGTCTCCATGGCGAGGCACTCAGAAAGTTCACGATGGAGACTGGAGCAGGGCTGAGCCACGGGGCTCTCCCACCTGCTAGCGGTCTCTGAGAAAGCCTCTCTGATCTGAACAACTTAACTGGCAGCCGCGCTGGAGGGCACACTATTGAGTTCGATTCTTATAGCAAACATCTTGGAGAGGAGAAAGCAGGGCCCATCTGAAGCTGTTAACTTCCAAAGGTGAAAGCAACTCTGACCTTTTCTTATTGACCTTTACGCAGCTGAAATCCCCCAAGTTCTAATAAAGTCAAATCAATGAGAAACACCTACATGACATTTAAATTGGCCTCGCACCCAGGTTCGACAGTCAAGCTGCCAGCAAGCGGCTGCCGCGGCGTTTTAAGATCCAACCATCTGTGAGAACCTGAGGTTGTCTGGCTGTCAGGGACGTGGTGGAGGCTACTGAGCAGGGCGCCGGCTGGGGGGGGCCTCTTGGAACCTGCGGCAGTTTTGGGGTGGGGGTGGGGAGCGCACGGACCTCACACTGAGGAGGAAAAGCTCCGTGAGTCTGCTAGGGGTGACAGAGGAGTCCCTCCCTGGGGCCTGGGAGGAGGGCAGCAGAGGAGTCTGTGTGGCAGGAGAGAACACTTTTATACCAGCCAGCACATGACCAACAATCTTCTGTCCCACGTGTTCTAATCCATTTTAATCTTCATAAAGAAATTATTTTCTTCTCTTATTCTAATGTGTCAGGGCATAAATCACTGTGGTTTTAATATATATAAAGCTGATCACCAAGGCCCTTTTTGGACTTAAAAGGCGGAATTAAGGTGTCACACTTGCCCCCAAGGATCCTAATCGTTCAGCCACAGTCACAAACCCTTGTTCAAAGAGCTGGGTGAGCAGAGCTGACAAAAATATTTCTAATCCCACTCGGAGTCCCCGGCCCATCCTTAGCCTTACCTCTTGATTGCCTGCTGGGCCAGCATCCGATTGCCAGCCAGAAACGTCACACTGCCCAAGATGGCCAGGTACTTCAGGGTCTGGAACATGTTGAGTTGAGTCCAATAGACATACATGAGCCCCAGCATCGCTAAAGGAACAGACGTCATGACAGCCAGTTAAGTGAAACAGTGACAATGGCCTGGGGCAGAGGACAGTCAGGAACAGTACCTGCTGGATTCTGAAGAAGTCTCTCTTTCTAGACCAGCTGGTTTTATTCCTTGTATCCAATGCCAGAAAATTAACAATTCAATATACTTACCTTGGCTACCAAAAATCCAGAGGTAAAAATCAGACCTCAGCACCTCAGCTATGTTAACTATCTTATTCCATGTTCTAGCTCACATCTGTTTTATTGTAGGTTTTTTTTGTTTTTTGTTTTTAAACATGACTGTCTTATAGTCAGGATTCATTTTACTTTTCAAATTCTGAACAAAAGCATGCAGGATTAAATAAATGAATAATTTCCTTTCCATTGTAAAAAAATGATTATGGGTATTTTGCCAGTGTGACTGGGAAGGGAGGCAAGGAGTACTAGGGAGGGTTGGTGAAAAGGGCTCAGGTCTGGGTACTGGGAGCCTTGGGTTCAAGTCCAGGCTCTGCTCTTCCCAGCCACCTCCATTTCTCTGAGCTGACATTCTCTCACTTGTCAAACAGGGATCATAATTCCTGCCCTAGGCACCCCCATAAGGGTTGTGATGAAAATCAAATGAGGGAATGTGCACAAAAAGTTCTCTGGCAAAGAAAGTCATGCTTCTAAACAAATTTATATTCAGGTTTTGTTCTCAGTCTGACTCAGGAGGGCTATCACTCAAATCCAGTAACTGGGCTGGAGAGAAAGGTCATCCTGTCAATTTTGCCCAGAAGGATGATGGATGAACTACAGCAGGGGTTCTTAACCATCTCTGAGCTCATGGACCACTGTGAGAATCTGACCAAAGTTACGGACTCCCTCTTTCCCCAGAAAAACACAGACACATCTGTGGAGCCCCACAGACTCTGCATACTATCGACAAACACAAGATTACTCCTCAAAGAATCAACAAAATCAGAAAAGAATACTGAAGTCTCAGGGCACCTAGCTGGCTTGTTCAGTTAAGCGTCTGCCTTTGACTCAGGTCATGATCCCAGGGTCCCAGGATCGAGTCCAGGGTCCTGGGATCGAGCCCCGCATCAGGCTCCCTGCTTAGCAGGAGAGTCTGCTTCTCCCTTTCCCCCTGCCCGTGTGCACTCTATCTCAAAAAAATCTTTAAAAATTTTAAAAAAAGAGGGACACCTGGGTGGCTCAGTTGGTTAAGCGGCTGCCTTCAGCTCAGGTCATGATCCCGGCGTCCTGGGATCAAGTCCCACATCAGGCTCCTTGCTCGGCAGGGAGCCTGCTTCTCCCTCTGCCTCTGCCTGCCACTCTGTCTGCCTGTGCTCGCTCTCTCCCTCTCCCTCTCTCTCTGACAAATAAATAAATTTAAAAAAAAAAATTTAAAAAAAAAATTAAAAAAAGAAAAAAAAAAAGGATATTGAAGTCTCAGTGAAATGCAAGGCACCACAGACCCAAGAGGGTCAAATGTCTCTGAAATGCTTAGCTGATTGGTGAATTTACTGTCTTGTTATGTTTAGGTATGGAGTTCTCAAGAGAACAATGCAGAACAGTGTGTCCGATTGTGGAAGAAACTGTATTCTATTACTGTCCAGATGCAGCCGCCAGCAAATGTGAAGATCGATACGGTGGGGGAAAGATAACCTTTGGAAACTGCATTAACGCTCGTCATCCAGGAAGATGGCTCAGTGTAAAGATACGATAAGTGAGTAATCTCTGGAAATGAACAGGGCTATTAAGTAGGTGTAAATGGCCAGCCAACGGCAGCCTAGCACAATGAAACCCAATATAATGACAGCTGTTCTAAGCTGATGGACCAAACAGGTTTATCATCACATCAACTGTCCTAAAAGGCCAGGAGGAAGAGGGAAATGTTATGCTATTAAGTCATTATAGTTAATAGGTTGTGGGTCGACTTAACAGGGCTTTCGTGTGGGCAGGCGAAATGTCAGAGGAGGTTAAATGGAATTAGCAGCCGGGGGGTGCTTACCAGCATGTCCCAGGTGAAAGATGATTGTGCTTGGAGCAAAAGTGAAGTTGGAGATATTGGCACCAATCCGGATCCACTGAACGATGGGGAGAAATAAATTAAAAAGACATTAGAACTTCAAACAGAAGGCAATACATGCCACATCAATGCTAATCCAATGAACAGCCCCGAAGGCTTAAAAGTTCATCCACACTTGAAGGACAGGAAATTTTTCCAAGTGACAACCACCCTATTGTAAGTCCTTGGGAAAAAATTGTTCCCTTTCCTCTTTAGAAAGGCATTCCGACACCTGCTTTCAAATGTACATGGGTAACTCAAACCTGAACATCCTTTATAATGACAGCAAACTTTTCTATTTTAAAGCAGGTGAGACCATGAGGCCGAAAGGTCAGAGACTACATTTATGATGAAGTCACTGGCACTCGGCCTAATTCCTCTAAATACGGGTAAGATAAGCCCCCTGGCAGCTGGCAGGGTGCATGCTCTTCCTCTGGGTTCTGTGCCTTTTGGAATTCTGATCACTCAAATACGAGAACAGGTGCCTACCCAATGTCAGGTTGCTGAAAGATCATGCCATGCCTTCCAGATTTACACTGACCAATAATTCCTCTACTGAAATTGATGAATGAATTAGAAACACAGGCAAGTAACCTCCCAAAAGTAAGAGCTAATGAGTTTTCCATGCAGTTCTCAATATTCTCTGAACTTTGAGGATATGCATCTTATCATTTTTAAAGAGAGACAAAGAAAAAAATTGGTAAAAAAAACAAAAAAATTCGAACAGTACATTAAAGTATAAAAATTTCCTTCTTCTTTACTCCCTAAAAGGTCCTCTCCTGGGAGGTGACCGACACTAACAGATAATGCCTTTTTAAGGTTTTATATCAAGAGGATCATACAAACATACGATCCTACCCCTGACCTGCTTCACTCAGTGAGACATCATGGCAATCTTCTATCAGCATGTAAATCTATCCATTCTTTTAATAAACTTGCAAATTATCCCATTATATGATGAAAAATAATTTATTTAACACTATTTTTGTATGAGGACTCTGGGTTATTTATTTGTTATAGTTTTAGGCTCCAAATGCTGAAATCCATAGCCTCTGTACCCTGTTTTTATGTAGCTATCAGCATTGGGCCTTGCTTTTTTCACACTTGACCTCATCTGAACACTCCTGCAGAGCATCCCAGTCTAGGTACTTTTATCATTTTTTAGTGGCTGTTAGGTACTTTCTCATGCCCCCCGTTAATGGATCAGTTTATTTGGCTGCTCCCCCACAGTGGGGAATTTTAGTTATTCTAAAATTTTTTTGACCATTGGTTCAGGTCACAGCTGCTGGACCCCTTTGGAGCTCTGCTGAGGCCAGAGCACAAAGCCTCCTTTAGAACGGCTACATCTGCTGAGTCTGGAGCCAGACACACACTGCCCATGCTAATTACAGCTACTCACCAGAGCAAAGAGCAGGAGCAAGGGCGAGAGGATCAGGGCGGTGAATGTATTGGACACCACCGTGGGGGGCCTCTTCTCAGGCTCTCGGAACAGGTGCTGCCGAAAGACGACATACCAAGAATGTTTAAGAATGTGCCCTTCCCAGCAGGGGCTGCCACGTATACCAGGGACCAAAATGCCAAAGACACTCAAGCAGAAATGCTTCCCAGAGGCTACACCCTCCTGGCAGTGAGCAGACACCTGGCGTTTTGCCTCTTCACAATGCTGGCTTCTAATCCTAAAGGTCTTCTTCCAAACACACCAGTGCCAGCTCACTACTTGGTCAACCCTCTTTTTCCCCTCAAAAACTCATTGCCATTCAGAGGTTAGAAAATACAACCAATCTAGTGGCATCTGCCTAGTGTCAAAGAGGGTGCCTATGGGGGGAAGGAGGAGACCTGGGTGGCTCAGTTGGTTAAGCATTTGACTTCAGCTTAGGTCATGATATCGGGGTCCTGCGATTGAGCCCTGTGTTGGGCTCCCCACTCAGCAAGGAGTCTGCCTATCCCCCCTCTGCCCTTCCCCACACTCATGATCTCTCTCTCTCTCTCAAATAAATTTTTTTTTAAATCTTAAACAAAACAAAACAAGAGGGTGCCCAGGTATATGGGTGGTTTAGGTGACAGATATCCAAAGCAGGACTCTGGATTTCATAATGCTTCTGGGTTCCCAGGGTGGCACTCTCATATGCTGCTGCCCCACTTAAGTAATCTCACTCCCCTTTGTAACTTAAAAGAGCCACATTATGGATGGTTCCAACCATAACTCATCCCTTCTGCATCCAGCCCATGGCACTAAGGAAGCCCTAAATAAACTTTCTCCCTTCCTTGTTTTGTCTGATTTCTGGAATCGAACCAGAAAGCTGGGCAAGCATTGCTCTGATATTTCTTTGTTTTATTAGTTTGTTTGTTTTCCTGAGAAACTCTACATGAAGATCTTTGGGAAGCTCATCTAGTGTCACCCAACAAAAGCAGTGACGGACTGGGAGTCCATAGACTTCTATCTCGGCCCAAGTAAAGGGGCAAGTTGCTTTATTCTTTGCCTCAATTTCTAGCTGAAAAGTTGCGGGTGGGAGGTTGATGACCATCCCAGTTAGAAGGAGGCTATAAGGGCATCTGACTACACTTGGTAAGCTCTGACACATGCAAATTTAACTTTTTTTCACTTTCTCCCAATGCATAGACCTGCGTCTGTCTTTCCTCGCCAATGTCCAGCCATCCCAGCTCCATGACGAGGCAGCCTCACCTGGGAGTCCTGCTCCCAAATTTTCGCCTCAGCTCCCCTTCGCAGCCGCCTATTCCACTACAATTCAGCCAGTGCCCTTCATCATCACGGTTGTACCTTCTACAATTTCACTGCATTTTACAATTTTAAATAATGCTATATCAACATTAGGAGAATTTCAAAAAAGAATCCTACTATGACATTCTGTGGGCCCTTGTCCTTTCATTAGTGAAAAAGAATTAAGCAGCCTGCCTGAAACACTTCAACATTAATTCATATGTGTATAAACAGTTTCCATGTTACTACAGTATGATCATTTCTCATGACTGCAATATAGTCCAGAGTGCGTCCACCTCCGTTTCCTTAACCAGTGCCTCAAACTGCTTAACGATTACTAACTTTGTTTTGTTTATGTTTATTTTGCAAAATGTTTTAGAAACTTTTCAAAGCCTTTCTTTCCTTTTTGGTTACTTTTTTTTTTTTTTTAAGATTTTATTTATTTGACAGAGAGACACACAGTGAGAGCAGAAACATAAGCAGGAGGAGTGGGAGAGGGAGAAGCAGGCTTCCCACTGAGCAGGGAGCCCAATATGGGGCTTGATCCCAGGACCCTGGGATCATGACCAGAGCCAAAGGCAGACGCTTAACGACTGAGCCACCCGGGCGTGCCTGGTTATCTATTTTGATCCTCACCACAGTCCTATGAGCTGAGCTAGGCAGAGATGCTAACTATGTGCAGGGACGGTGAATCTCTTGGGAAAGGACTGTCTGGGAAAGAAAGCCCTGTCCTCCTGTCCAGGTGAGTTTTCCACTGAGAGGCCCCAACAGCCCTGATTTCTGCAGGAGCAGAGGAAGAAAGCCAAACCCACCTGTGCTGTAGCTCTCAAGCAGCTAGCTTAAGGCTGAATCTTCTGGATACTTAGGAAACACAGCCTCTGATTTTGTGTCCAGCTATCTGCTTTCGGAGAGGTGGACACTGGGCTCTGAGCCTGTTTCTTCAAGCTCTAGGATGGGACTGTATTTGTCCCAATTCACGGAATGGCAAAGCCCACACTAAAATATCGTATGAACAGGCTAAAGAAGCAGCCAGAGCCACAGCCCAGGTGTTTACTGCCCCTTTCACGTTTCCCCTCGTGTGCAGTGCAGGAGCCCTTAGGCTTCTATAATACCTGAATTTCCTGTTTGGGGGTGAAAAGGTTCTTGGACAGGACAGTCGATGGAGCATCTTCTTCAGGGAACTTGATGACCACGTCAGCCTAAAAAAAACAAGGGCAGTTTTGAAACACACAGGGCAGGGAAGGGGTTGGAACTCGTCACCGGGGTAGCACCCCTAACTCACATCCGGGACCATCACTGAAAACAGCTGCAAGCGGTTCAATCATTTCTGATCCATTAGCTGACAAACTGGGGCAGTAAAAATTTCAAGAACAAAACAAGTATTTGTTGAAATGCTTTTTAGAGCAAGATTTCCAATTTTCTACTGGTCTGGTGAGCCCCACAGAGCTGCTTAATACAAAAATCCCAGCTGGTATTCAGGCTGTTACAGTTGCAATCAGAAACTGCTTGGTGTCCCTGGGAAGTGTGATTTAGTCACAGGGAAAAAAAAAAGTGCTCTTGTACAAAAAACAGCCCAAAGTTCAGGAGAAAAAAAACTCTGACTACAACACAAATATGTGGCTGCCCTTTCGACTTGCAGAGGGAGTGCCCACCATTCACAGTCTGTGGATTGGCCTCAGTTACTTTTCCAACCACCTCCTACTCTGGACCAGACTCAGGTACTCCAGCAAAATGGACCTACTCAGGTCTCACCAAAAGCACCGTCTGCGGGCTATTCCCCAACGACCATTCCACAGCCCCCAGATACTATTCTGAAAAACCCTGCAATTCTTCAACCCCTAGCTCGAGTGTGGTCTTTCAAGTTTGTCTCTCATCACACCAAGCAAAGGTGAGCTACGCAGTGAGAAGCAGTATGTAAACTGTACACAGCAGGCAAATGCTGGTTCATAGTTTACGAGCATCTTGCATATTCTAGAACTCACTATCCCAAACCATCCTCAATTATTACAACAATTCAAGTCTTACCCTCTTCCACCCCACCGTGAGGCTGTCCCATATCTCAAAGACTGGGGCGGCCTTCATCTCTTACATCTATGGATTCCCCCATAGCATTTTGCTATAAAATGAAAACCTCCTTCAAGTGTAACTTTTCCAGAAATCCGCTAGGACCCACAAGGGCAAATTTAGGCTCCTTGCACTCTCAGTCACTACTTATGGAGCACACCCTAGGTGCTGGGTCACGTGCATACCTCTAAGACTTCTAGTGGAAAACAGCATGGCTCCTCACCTCACCAGGCCCATTTATTGCCCTGTACAGGCGAGGCTAGGGGAAAAGAGCAGTTTCTGTGGGGGGCACAGCCACCCTTGCCTAGGTCAAGGGGCATCTGGACACATACCACATTCCAAAGGATTGGGTTCTTCAAAGTGGCATCTCCGATGATCAGATAGAGAGTGTAGGTGCCGGACGCGGAGTCAAATTCAATCTTTCTCTCGGAGGTATCCAGTTCAAACTTGTACACATTCTTGCTGTCCGGCTCAGCAACAAACACAACTTCCTGGCCAGTCTTCTGGTTATGGAGTCGGACAAATGTCTGGATGGAAGAATACCACAATCTTTAATCTGATCATTTCAAAACTCCCTCTGTGCCCAACACCGAATGGACAAAGCAACAGACTGTTGGCTCTTTTGTCACAGTGGGAGCTCTGGGATCTGCCAGACCTGCCCAAGCAAGAAGAAGGAGTGGCCATCCCATTCTCATTACCAGCTCGGAGAGCAGAGCTCACTTTTTGTTAGTGTAAGAAATTTCACTAAGGGGTCCAGCCAATTCTCAACTACTTGGAAGCTGAATGCCCAGTTTGCGGATGATTTAAGCTCTTTGCTGCCACCGCAATTTCTTCTTCCTGCCAGCCTTTTGGCCACTTTGCTGCCCAATTAACTTCTTCACCAGAGGGTGAAAAGAAGGGAAATGAGGTGGAACTTTAAGAGGCCCATTTTCAATTTCCTAGTGCCTCCAGCTAAAGATTTAGTGGAAGAGGCTCGGGGATTGATAGCAAGGCCGAGTTCTAACTGAGCAGAGCAGCCTGGTGTCACAGAGAGAGCCCAGGCTCTGAAGACAGGCAGTTTTGGTTCCACTGCTTATTAGGTAAGCATGTTACTTAACCTCCTTAGGCCTTGAGCTCTTCATCTTTGGTGTATCTGTGTCAAGATTCACAATGATTAATGCGAAGCATTTAGTGCCAGGCCTGGTAGAATGCTAGCGAGTCAACAAACAGTAGATGAAATTCTCATCAGTGCAATGGTACAAGTCTAATCACCTTATCCTGCCAGTGGCATAAAAAATTAAGGCTTCTGCATATTAGAACTGCAGCAAGATTTAACACCCACGCAGAGCTTTTCTCTCAGGTGTTTTAAAATAAAGAACTGAACAAGAAAGGTAGATTGGTTCCATTTAACAGATCATAAGGCATGAGGATTAAATGAGTGGCCCCAGTCACAAAATTCAGCGATGGATCCACGGGGAAAAAAATGTAAATCTCATTTGTTACTTTACACCCGGGCAACAAAGAACAACCATCAAAGTATTTAGGGGAAAGGCCCAGAGATGTGAGGCATCCTGACTACGGCAGCCTTGGCCAAGAATGGGATTTAGGAGCCCGGGTGCCTGATGTTCCTCCTGCCATAGCCAAGGGCAGGCGACAGCCAGGCTTACCTGCAAAATGCCAGCTCTACCTGGGAGGTCTCTATGCCATGGTTCCAAAGCAGAATCTTGGGTGAGACAAGTATCCAGTTAAAGTCACACTTCCTCACTAACTCTCCCTGTCTCAGCCCTAATCCCACCAATTTAGTCTCATGATTTCTTCTCCTCATTCTTTCTTCCCTTGTGCTGTTTCGCTGGCAAACGTCATTCTGAAAAGCAGCTGGGAAGTGCTAAGAGGCTGAAGTGCTTTGAGTCAGTGAGCCATGGCTAAATGCCCTAAGCTTTCTGGAGCTCTCTGGAGCTGGGGGGTTGGGGGAGTGAGGGGGACAGGGGAGAAGAGCAGAGAAGTGCCAGGGCAGTTGTCCTGGAAGCAGCCACTCTGGGTCCTGGGCACATTTGTAGCAGCTGTAGCTATAAGAAACAGAAATCGAGGGGTACCTGGGTGGCTGAGTCAGTTAAGTGGCTGCCTTCGGCTCAGGTCATGATCCCAGGGTCCTGGGATTAAGTCCCGTATCAGGCTCCCTGCTCAGTGGGGAGTCTGCTTCTCCCTCTGCCTGCCACTCCCCCTGCTTGTGCTTGTTCTCTGTTTGTCTCTCCCTTTCTCTCTGACAAATAAATAAATAAAATCTTAAAAAAAAAAGAAAGAAACAGCAAAAAAGTTTCCAAGTAAATCCACTTATGTCAGTCATCCGCTTTGAAGCTCTCTCTCGGCATGAACTTGATTCTGCTAGCTCTGCTCAAGTATCCCTACAAAGCACCTAAACCAAGGTCACCAGGTCCCATGCTTTCCCGTCTCTCAGCAAAGTATTTACCTGAATTTCCCTTCATAATACTGCCACGGATGGGGAAGGGCCGGTTATTCTCAATCAAGGGGGATGACAGAGGTTGGGGAGAAGGTGTCTGAGAAGACAAGGGGCCATATCAGATTCTCTGGGGAAAGGGTATGATTTGAAAATCTTTTAAATAATAATTATCATTATTTTATATATGGAAAACAAAAATCAAAGCAGTTGCTTTCATAATACAAAATAGGCACAAGTTTAAAAAGGGCCATTCTTCAGATTTCCACAAACTCTGCTGTGGTCAGAACAAAACACTGTGGCCTACTGCCTAGGTTTTCCTTTTTCAAAATTATTTCAATCTGTTGTGTTTTCCCCCAGAAAGAAAAAAGCCTCAAATAAGTGCTAATCTGCCTTAAATATATCTTCTCGATACCAATTGTTCTTTTTTTTTTTTTTTTTAAGGTTTTATTTGACAGAGAGATAAAGAACACCAGAAGGCAGAGTGGCAGGCGGGGGGAGAAGAAGCAGCAGGCTCTCCACTGAGCAGGGAACCCGATGCAGGGCCCGATCCCAGGACCCTGGATCATGACCCGAGCCAAAGGCAGCTGTTTAACCAACTGGCCACCCAGGCGCCAGCAGCAATTGATCTTTTAAAAAGAACCGTGTCGGGGCGCCTGGGTGGCTCAGTGGGTTAAAGCCTCTGCCTTCGGCTCAGGTCATGATCCCAGGGTCCTGGGATCGAGCCCCACATCAGGCTCTCTGCTCAGCGGAGAGCCTGCTTCCTCCTCTCTCTCTGCCTGCCTCTCTGCCTACTTGTAATCTCTGTCAAATAAATAAATAAATAAAATCTTTAAAGAGAACCGTGTCCTCCACCTTCAGGGTTACAGCCGATATACGAGGGGACAGTATCATGTGGGAGAATGTGATATACCATCAGGGTCCACAGTGAAGACCCAGAGGCAGAAATGTGGAGGATACACACCACACCAACCAGTCTGGCACGCGTCAATGGCACAGACCAACAGAAGCACCTGGGCTTTGTCCTGACCTGGTGAGGGGTGAGTTCGGCACCAGTGTTCACATCTACCAGCTGGAAGAACAAAGCGAAGTTCTGGTGGCTGTCTGCGATGAATGTGCCCTTGGCTTTCGCTGGGTAGGTCACCCTGAAAGAGACATGTATACAGCAAGTCTTCAGAGAGGATCTGCAAATATCTGAGAACAGAATAAAGAAGACAAACGGCGCTTCACTGCCTAATCCTCCCTCTCCCACTGGAACACTTTCCTGCTGTGCATAGACAGGAGAGAAGCTGTCTGTGGCCGGAGGGCAAACCGCACTGAGAGCCAGGATGAGAAAAGCACAGAATAAACTCTCCCCGTGCTCTGGGGCAAGGCTATGCAGACACTCCAGGCTTTCACTTCAAGGACCTAAGGACGTCAGCTGCACCACGTCAGGCACCAGCGGGGCGCACGAACGCAAGTGGAGTGGAGAGCCGGGCGGGCAAGGCCGCGACTGCCACGAGAAGTCATCACGGCATTGATGATGGGAGTTACATGCGAGCGAGGTCGGGACGTGAGGGGGTAGGAGACACAAAACAAGAAGGGCACTCATTTCTTTTTCTTTTTTTTTTTTTTTTGAATGCTGTATTTTTTTCCTGGACACGGTTTCAATGTATTTTTCCTGCCTGAAATTGGGTTTTTTTAAAGAGTCATTTTCTCAAAAGGCAGACCTGATGAAAAACTTTTCACAGCTACCTCCTGGGATAGCAGGGGAAGATGGCCGGGGGAAAAACAAGGTTTTACACTTACGCTTTCTATTTACTTATGAGTAAAACCAACGCTTCACCCATATAGAGAATTAAACTTTGCAAAGCACTCTCACAGATCTTATGTCGGTGGATTTTCAACAGCGCTCTCATTGTCAATGTCACTGAAAACTAAGCCAGAGGGAGAAAGGCCCAGCTCTCTCATAGGACTAGGAAGGAGTAAATGCTTAGCTTCTAGGTTCTGGCTAACATCCCTGGTCTTCATAATGGCCTAGAGGGTTCACCTTCCTTCTTTGGCAGCTATAGTCACCTAGCTGAGTAAAGGCTGGGGTCTGAACTAACCCAGAGGTCTAGATAGGCCCCCCAAAAACCCAAGGATCTGGGAGAGGGCTGACAAAGAGGCTTCATACAGTGCTCTGCCCCCTTGATCAACTGCCAACGGCTACCTAGAAGTTTGTGTTAAAAAAAGATTCTGAGCACAGCGGGAGCAAATGCTATGACTGATCAGTGATGCTGTCCACAAACTTGAGAAAGGAAATCACGGCCCCAGTACTAGTTATCTGCCATCTCAATTAGAAGGACCTCTGAGGTCTTCAACCAATTTCAGACCCACCGTGGGTCAAAGAGAGTTGTCATGAGGCCATTAAAAACCAATTCAGGGGCGCCTGGGTGGCTCAGTGGGTTAAGGCGCTGCCTTCGGCTCAGGTCATGATCTCAGGGTCCTGGGATCGAGTCCCACATCGGGCTCTCTGCTTAGCGGGGAACCTGCTTCCCTCTCTCTCTCTCTGCCTGCCTCTCTGTCTACTGTGATCTCTCTCTGTCAAATAAATAAATAAAATCTTTAAAAAAAAAAAAAAAAAGCCAATTCAGGACTATGAAGATAAAGTCTTTAAAAAAAAAAGTCATCAACTAAATAATGTGCTTGGCAGCAGAGCTGACTTGGACTCAGACACTCCCCATTCCTTTGTGGACAGACCGCCCATATAGATAACCCCCCAGATCTGCCAGGATGCTACTTGGCGCGGTGCCAGCAAAACTGGAGCCTCTGTAGCTGCAGGTGCAAGCTGGGTCACTGCTAACATAGGAATAGGGTTCCGTGCCTGGGCGCGCTCCTGTCAGCACAAGCCCGAGCTCCCCCTGTGCCAAGAAGGCACCCCACCTACCGGGTGGTTTTGGGTGCAATGCTCTGATCCTTGTCCACGGTGGAGAGATCAACATTCGTGATGCCAACTTCAGTGGAGATCTTGACCCGGAGCTAGAGTGAGACATACAAGAAAATCACCAGGAATTAACAGGCATATCCAAATTTTCCTCACAAAGATGATCCTAGGATGGGAGTCTTCAACGATTTTAGTAAAACTGCCTCAGCCGGGTAAGATTTCCACTTCTCCTACCACCAAAGCTCAAAAGCGACTCCTTGGTTCTTATCTCTTCTTCCCTTCTTTGGCTTTGGTTGGATGGTATATACTAAAAGAGGAAAAGAAAACCGATTTTTTTCATGTGCCCTTTAAAATAAATAAGAGGGAAAATCTATAAGCAGTAACCTTCAAATAAGTCAAATCAACAAATAGTAAATTCCCAGGACGGCTATTGTTTGCTACGTGGAAGACTTTATACACGGACTTTGTAACGACGATTTCATTTAATCCTCACAACTCTCTAAGGTGAGAGGTGAGGAAATTGAAGATGAAAACGATGAAGCCACTCACTTGAGTTTAGCTGGCTAAACTTGGGATTCAAGCTCAGGCACTCTGACTCAGCGTCCATGCTCTTAAGAACCTTACCATCCATCTTCCCGGGAACACTTAACTCTACGCCAAGCAGTACTGGAGGTCTGCCCACAAAGCCCTACGACACCATGGCTGTCATCTGCACCGTTCGCCAGGGACTTCTGGTTTTCCCTCTGAGCACGTGGCAGAGTCGTACTTCCCGGACCACTGGAGTCAGGTGTGGCCACGTGACTTCCTTTGGGCAGTGAAATGTGAGCCCCTCAATGGAAACTTTAAAAGTCAGTGTGTGATTCTCTCCTTTTCTCCGACAGGGATATAGACAATGCGCAGAGAGAGGTTTGCTCCTTTAGCCTGGGTCCTGGAGGAAGGACAGCCTAAAGGCGGACCTCCAGCTGACACATTAAGGAACCTAGCATGGCGAAAAAACAAACTTCTGCTGTTCTAAGCTACAGAGACTTGGAGTTTGATAACAGCACAAACCAGTCCATCTTGACTGTTAGTGTTTGAATTCTATGCGTGCCCTATAAACATGTTCACAAAGAGGAGCTGACCAACACAATAAACAGGAACTTTTAAAAAATTAGCTTAAGTATAAAATTCCAAGAGGTAGAAAACATTCTGAAAGCCTATTCATGGGAAATTTTTTTTTTTTAAGATTTTATTTATTTATTTTACAGACAGAGATCCAAAGTAGGCAGAGAGGCAGGCAGAGAGGGGAAGAAGCAGGCTCCCCGCTGAGCAGAGAGCCCGATGCGGGGCTCGATCCCAGGACCCTGAGATCATGACCTGAGCCAAAGGCAGAGGCTTTAACCCACTGAGCCACCCAGACGCCCCCATGGGAAATTTTTAAATCTAAAATCTAAGTTTTAATGTGCAAATTACAAAAACCCAAGGCACTTCTTATGTGCAAACATACCCATAAGACTTCCAAATATTTGATAAGCTTGAATGTAATGCTTAGGAAATCCTTGCCAAATCCACTGGTCTATAATCTAAATCAAGATCAAGGAACAGAGACAGAGGGCTGGGCAAATAATTGAAGGACGGCTTTGGCATTTTGCTAAAATGCACTATCAAGGTG